>NEWO01000966.1:167362-189399 GCA_003013225.1 Phalaenopsis aphrodite
TTTGAAAATTATGCACTGGCGCTTAAGCACCACAACTCGCGCTTAAGCGTGAGCCAACTGATCTGTGGATACTGCTAATATGCAAAGTAAAACAATAATTTAGATTGAATTTCACCTATATTTTCTTACTTTGTAACAAAACCAAAAACTTGATCCTGAAAAAAAATAAGAATTTAACTTTTAATTTATATATATTGGGATAGTAAGCAAGTATACGTATCATTATCAAGTAATATATGACTTTTTGATAAAGACCTGAATGTCGAACCCACAAGGAATTTATACAATATGCACATTTAGAAAACTTTCAATTCTTATAAAGACTATTGACCAAAGGAAAATATGTTGAGATTTTTATACCTATTTTACACTGATTTTTATGATATTGTACTTTAAAGAAAGATATTTTTGATGTTTTGTTGGAGGTATGTTGAATTATGGTCATTGGAGCAAAAAGATTCAAAATAGAGCAAATTTGGAGCGAAATGGACCTAAATATGAAGATTTGAACTAAGGCGCCGACGGCGAGCCCAATGGTGCTGACGGCGGGTTTTTCACTATAGTTCAGAATCAAATATTCCAGAAGGCCGCCGATGGCGCCCTCGAGGCAGCTGACCATGAGATCGACGTTTATCTCGACAAGTGCATTGAATGTGGATGATTTTTGAGGGGATGCTTAGGCAACTCTTTGGAAAACTCTTCTACCACTTTAAGTGAAACATTTTGCCAAAAAATTAGAGAGGGGGTGTAGAGTGTAGAGAGTTTAACTTAGGGTTAGATTGTGAGGAATTCTTCGAGAGATTGTAAGAGTGGAGAGAAAGTAAGAGATTTCTTCCTCCTGCCGCTTCAAAGAAGAATTCTGTGTACTGTAAAGAAAGAAAGAGATTTAGAGGAACTTCGAGGAGTTTGCTTCGGGAGGAACTAGAGATAAGTGGTATTTACTTTTTGTAGTTTGTATGACTTTGCTTTTATATATAAATTTTGAGTTTTATCATATCTTCACCATGAGTTTTGCATAGTTCTCTATGTCTTTCTCCTTGTCTTGGGCTTTTGTGAAATGACGATTTGAAATGGTTGAGCCTTGAGAATGTTAAAGAAGTTGTGATGATCTTTTCACTTCGATCTTAATTTACTTTCAATCTGGCCAATTGATTTGTTCAAATATGTTGAGTTTTACAACTAAAGTGAAGATTACATCCATGATTCAGGGAGTTGAAAGTCTTTGAAAGTTGGGAGAAAATAAATAGGGAAATAAAATTATCGGGCGTAGAATTAAAGATTTTAGAGTGACAGACTAAAATCCTAAATTCGGTCCTATCATTTGGGTGCTGAAGTGTAGATGTTAGCCCTTAGGCGACGGGAACGTGGGAGCTCCGAAATGAGAGCCGATATCCTCCCAGCCTAGCCGTAGATTAAGTAAACAAGCATAGTATTAGTCAATGTTCTTTATGCCTGGACCAAAGGGTAAAGAATAAGTATGCTCCTATTTGGCACAATCCAAGTTGAATTAATTCGCTCTATCTATTCACTTTAATTTCTTGACAAGGAGAATGATGCTTTCATTTATATTGAACTTCATATTATAAACTTTATTAGTAGAATTAGTTATTTAAGAGTTATTAAAATTACATATTTATTTCAATTGCCTATTAGTGATAGATAAGCCATTTGAACTATATCGTTGTGATTAAGTATTAATTTTCTAAAATCCTAGTTTGTAACCTCTAATATCACTCCATGTGGGATGGATATCCAGGACTCCATTAGAGCCTTATATTACTAGAGCGATGCGTATACTTGTGTTGATAAGTGTAACTTTGCAATTTTTAAATATTTTATTTGCATCTTTATCGAATCTATAACAGCTGTCAAGTTTTTAGTGCCATTGTTGGGGAATTAAATCTTCTAGCAGCAGTATCAAATTCTTGTATTTATAAGCATATATAAAGTCGTTGTCAACTATTACTTAAACTGAATATATTTTGCAGTAATAAAAGTTCAAATATTTTTTGTATTTTTGATATTTTGGCAAAACAGTAACAACTTAAAAAGGTAACTAGAGTTTTGTAGATGAAAAGCACTTAATAAGATCAATATCTTTCTTCTTATAATGAATCAGTAAAAAGTATAGGAATTCTGTTTTGGAAGTATGCAAATTGTGTTGTGCCAAATAGGAGCAATAATATTTTTTACCATTACTAGAGTTGCTATAAAGAACACTGGCTAACTTAATGTCCGAATAGTTCTGAAGACTGGCTAAGCAGGGAAGATACTAGCTCTTATCCTAGAGTTCCCTTGATTCCCTCCACCTTGGGGCTAACATCTCGTTATCAGAACCAATCACTTTAAAGTCCTCTAACTCTTCACCCTTTATTGAATATTTCCCTATTTATTTGCACTTGATCCTTTGAACTACATTATCATTCATACAACCTCATGTAATTCCTTCCAATTGTTGACTGAGACAATACTAGCCCGATTCTTACATCTTCTCACAATAAATTTAAACATATGGATTGGCCAAATCAAGAAGTAAATGAAGTGCATGAATTTAAATTATCACAACTTCTTCTAACATTAAATATCAATAATCTCCACAATTTTCATAAAAAATTTAATTACTTATCATTTCAAGAAAAAACATAAAGAAAACTACTCAGAATCCATGGAGAAAATAAAACTACAATTTAGTTTAAAAGTAGAAATATTTGTCAAACCAACAACAAGTCTCAATTAAAACCAAAAGTAGTCTCAAAACAAAAAGATAAAAACTTATCTCATGTTCTCCACTAAACTCTTGAAGTTCCTTTGAGTTTCTTCTCTATACAATCACTCTAAATAAACTAACAAAGAGGATAAAATAAAAGTAAAAGTGGTGCCTGAAAATCTCACTGAACTAACTCCCCAATTGGATGAACCTTTAAGACTTTCCAAGTATTTTTAGGGTTCTTTCCAAAGTCCTCTCTTCTTTCTTTATAGTTTTCCAAGATTTGCCTTGGAAACTCTTCAAAATGTGTCCCAATTTGATGTTATTCTAAAAGAGATGCATCCTTTCGTGATAATTTTCATCCAATGGGTGCCTCAAAACCCTCTTAAAAATTCATTAAAACCGACTTTACTCATCTAGTAACTGCCACTGTCGCTTAAGAGCAGGACCTCTAGCGCTTAGGCGCGGCCTTCTTTGTTTAACCAGCGTTTAAGCACTGGATCTGGTGCTTAGGCGCCAAAACTCATTTAAACATTTTTCACCTTTTTACTCAAAATTTGTTCCTTTTTCACTCTTTTAAGCAATTTTCACCTTTTTATTTGTATCTGTATGGAAAACACAAAATTACCTTCCATTAAAGTGCAATATCTCAAAAATAGGTATAAAATGTGTCTAAAAACACTACATATTTTAGGTTTATCACCAACCCGATAGTAATGTGCCTAAGCGCCACTTAGTTTCTCTTAAGCGTCGGTTCATGAAAACTGGTTCATGAATGTTTAAAAGTGAAATTTTGGCCCGAAAATCACCATTTTTACACCTCCCGTCACCTTTAAACTCTCAAAATTAAGATTTTGGAAGGATAGGGCACATCTAAAGTGAATATTGCTTGGTGGAATCAAGTGAAAGTTTCTAGATCCATGTTCCTTCATGTAAAAGCTTTACTTCTATGCAAAAATTTTGGATGTTCACCATGTATTTTGAGCACATTTGGAGAAATTCAAAAAGTCACTATTTATGATGAAAAATGAGAAAACGATCTATGGAAATTGCATGGGAAGTGTAGATTATACTTTAGAAGATTAGTTTAGTAATTTAGACTTGATTTTTGAAGTTATTTTTGCAATTTATAAAATTTGTAGAATGGCACCAATAATGAAGAGGAATAAACGAAAGAGTCCTTTTGATTCGAGGTAAATTTACTAGTTTGAAGGTCAAAATCAGTATGGTGATGCGTTGCAATCAAAAAAATTGATTCAGGAATGGTGTATTAGCAATCTAGGTGGAGATGTAGAGGATTTGACCATTCACCGACAGTGGGAATGATTCTGCTGTTTCTCTGTTGTGGCAGTTATTTCTGTTGTTAGGGAGTTTTATCTTGATGTTGAAGACAATAGAGTCATGGTTCAAGGAAAGTTGGTACCTTTTCACTGGAGGTAATCAACTTATTTTATCATCTGCCACATGATACGTTATGTTTTTATGCAAATTATAGTATGACTAAAGCGGAGTTAGACGAGATTATTTCTTACTTGACTATTGGGAGAGGACTTTGCAAGATCACTAATGAGAGGAGAGTTAAGTTCCCAACTTCAAAGTTATGTGAACCTTCAAAGGCCTGACACAATTTTATTTCTGATCGTCTACTACCAACAAATCATCTAAGTGAAGTGACCATAGAGAGAGCAACGTTAAATTATTGTATCCATGAAGGAAAGTTCATCGACATAGGAGCTTTGATTTTTCAGACTATCATCAGTTTTGCCACTGTCATTACTACTACAGGTTTGGGATTGGCTTCCTTGACCCTTTTTTTGTGTGAGCAGACTGGAGTTAAATATGATAGCTGAGAGGAAGTGTTGTTATCTCTAAATCCCATCACCAAGGTGAACGTGAAGACTTATTCTGAGCATTCTATTTTTGGCTAGAGAGGAGGATTTTCGAGGAGTTATGGAATGGATACATCTGCTGCTTCTTCATCTAAACCATCTACCTCAAAAGCTTCTACATCTAGAGGTGGTCTACTGAGACCCAAGATCAATTATTGTAGAGGATGATGGATAATAATAATTTTACCACTGATAAGGTAAAATATTTAGAGCAGTTTTGCATAGCATACTTATAGGTACAATAGGAAAAAAATTTGATTATGAAGAGAACCTTCACTCATCTTTGGAGAGTCTCATTAGAGTTAACCAAGGAGTGCAATTTTCTCTATATCCTAGATACCCTGATTATGAGCCTGCAAAAGTTTGGGATTCTGGTGATTCATAGGATGAAGAGTAGAACTGAGAGATTTATTTTATGATTGTAATATGATATGAACTATGTAATTTATTTTATGGCTTGCTACATTTGCATATGTGTGTTGGTTTGAACTATATGATGTGGTTTGTACTTTTATGTTTAAGTTAGAATTGTGATGTGATGTGTTTTCATGTTTTGGACTTGAGACATGTATGTATATTTACTTGTTTAGATATTGTGATGCGTGCGACTTTTATTTTTAATTGTATTGTAAGATTTGTGTTAGTTATTAGTTTGTTTTAAAATTCTACTCTGGTAACTGTTGTGAGTTTTTTGATTTAGTTTATTTAGTACTTAACTTAATTTTATGTCTTTTGTAAAGTTGAAAACCTTGCTAACTTAGGTCTTAAATTTGAAACTTAGGAAACTGCTACCCTGTTTTTTCCTTTTATCATGTTAGTGTGTTTGTTTTTATATTGAGATTGTGATGTCAATTTAGTGTGTTAGTTTGCTTTTATGTTTATACACACTGTTTAGAAGTCTATTGAATCTCCACATGTTAAATTGCAATGAAAATATTAGTAAATTTGTTCAAAATTTATTTTATTTCTATTTTTAGTTTTATTCTTGTATCATTAGGGTATAAAAATTCCTGTAAGCATGTTATTCTTATCTTCATTCTTGCTTATCTATATTTGATGCTAAACTATTTAATCTGATAAAAATTGAAGTTTGGGGGGGGGGGATGAAAAATATTTTCAAAACTTCAATTTTATTTGTTCTCAAATGCACTACAAGTGAATTTGATTTGAAAAGAAAAATTGATCATGTATATGAAGTTATATTACAGAAGTAGAATTTGATTTTAGAAATGAGTAAAAAAATTTAGTTGAAATTTTGAGTATTGCAGAAAAACTTTAAGTTAAAAGTTTTTAGTGTATAAAATGATAAATATAAATAACTATCTTTAGTAAGAAATATTGTATTTTTGAAAATTGTAGAAATTTAGAATTTTATTTTTAATACTTAAATTTATTTTATTAAAGATAATTTTCAAAGTTATTATTGTATTTATAAGTAAAAGATTTGTATCAAGACTTTGCATTAGGAAAGGAAAAGTAGAATTCAAAATTATTAAAGCCCTATCCAGATATTGTAATCGTTGCTGAAAAAGAAAAGAAAAGAAAAAGAGAAAAAAGAAAAAAAAAGAGAAAAAGAAAAAGGAGAAAAAAGAAAAGAAAAAGAAAAAATATAAGGGAGGAGAAGCTTGAGAATTAGTGCCTAATCAAAAATTGTTTCTACATTTTATCTTTTTAAAGTATAAGACTTCAGAAAATCTTATGCATATAGATATAATATAGTAAGTAAAATTATTCTTAATGAAAATTTTAAGTAGAGATAATAAAAGAACTAAATTTAAAATTTGGAAGACCTACAAAATTTCTAAATCAGATAGGAACTTACATTTTCATCTTTCTAAAATTTAAGTTGGTCTCATTTACTGAATATTTTTTCTAAATTGACTACTATTTTCTAAATCTAAATTTTAGTAACTTCTAAAGAAACTCATATACATATCATAAATATTTAGTTTTTAAAAATTGAAGTGTCAATTAAGGACAAGTAACATTTTAAGTTTGGGGGATTTTGGTATGCCTGGAATATATTGTGTTTTTAGACATATTTTATACCTATTTTTGAGATATTGCACTTTAATGGAAGGTATTTTTGTGTTTTTCTTTCAGGTACATGTAAAAAGGTGAAAAATGCTTAAATGACTGAAAAATTATTAAATTTGAAGCAAACAAGTGAAAAATGTGCAAAAACGTTTTGGCGCCTAAGCGTCAGATCCAGCGCTTACACGTCAGGTGAACAAATAAGGTCATGCCTAAGCGGTAGAGGCCCCGCGATTAAGCCCAGAGGCAGTTATTGGACGAGTAAATTTGGTTTTTGCAAATTTTAAAGAGTTTTTTGAGGCATCTATTAGCTTAATAGGTAGTTACAACCAACGTCGAAGAAAATTATTTTGAAAGGATGAATCTCTTAGGGAAATACATTGAATCAAGATAAATTTTGAAGAGATACCAAGGCACATTTTGGAGAATTATAAAAGAATGAGGATTGAGACTTTGAAAGAGTCCTGAATGTACTGGAAAAGGTTTGAAAGTTCAAAAATTGGGGAGTTAGTTGGAGAGATTTTCAAGCACCACATATTTATCCTTTTTTTATTTCTAGTATTTTATTGAGAGTGTTGTAAAAAAGAGTATATTCAAAGAAACTTCAAGAGTTTGGTGGATTACTTGAGCTATGTTTTTTGTCTTTTCTTTTAGACTACTTTTGGTTTTAATTGAGACTTGTTGTTGGTTTGACAATGATTTCTACTTTTAAAAGAAAGTGTGGTTTTGTTTTCTCCATGGATTCTGAGTAGTTTTCTTTATCTTCCTTCTTAAAATGATAAGTAATTAAGTGTTGAATGGAAGTTGTGGAGAGTATTGATCTTTAATGTTGGAAGAAGTGGTGATGTCTTAAATCTATGTTATTCATCTACTTCTTGATTTGGTCAATCCAGATGTTAAAATTTGTTGTGAGAACATGTAAGCACCGGGATAGTTTTATCTCAGTCAAAAATTGGAAAGAATCACATGAGGTTTTATGAATGAGAATGTAGTTCATATGATTGAATGCAAATAAATTGGGAAATTTTCATTGAAGGGTGTAGATTTAGAGGACTTTAAAGTGATAGGTTAAAGCCCCTAACTTGGTTTATTGTTTTAGATTCTGATACAAGATGTTAGGCCCCAATTGGAGGGAATCAAGGGAACTCTAGAATGAGAGCTAGTATCTTCTCTGCCTAGCTGGTCTTCAGAACTGTTCAAACTATAAATTAGCCAATGTTCTTTATAGCAACTCTAGTAAGGGTAAAAAATATTATTGCACCTATTTGGCATAACACAATATGCATACTTCCATAGCTAAATTCTGAGCTTATTAATTAATCATGATAAGGAGAAAAATATTTTCATATTTAGTGTTTTCCTTCTACAAAAACTCAAGTTATCTTTTTATGTTTGTACTGTTTTTTTTCAAAATATTAAAAATACCAAAAATATTTAGACTTTCTTTTCTGCAAAAATGTCTTTAGTTTAAGTAATTATCTTTTTAAAAATTGAAAGTTTTACAAAAAGTGCATGTTGCGTATCTTCTCTGTGGGTTCGATTTTTGGGTCTTAATCAAAAAGTCCTATATTACTTGATAACGATACATATACTTGCATAGTATCCCAATATATATAAATTAAAAATTAAATTCTTATTTTTCTTCAGGATCAAGTTTTTGGTTTTGTTGCAAAATAAGGAAATATAAGTGAAAAATATAATCAGAATTATTTTTATACTGTTACGTTTAAGCAATTTCAGGGTCAGCCCCTGCCTCCACGGCAAGCCATCTTTAAGGCTACAGCCTGTATAACACACCAACCTATTGAGCCTCTGCCTCCATGGCACACTCACCACTCCTCAATGCTTGTTGTAAATCTTATATGTTTGCATGTTCGCTCAGTAAGGGCATCTCAGGTGATATGTGAATTATTTTTATAGGTATCTTTTTATCCAATAAAAACTCATTTGCAACCATTTGTGTCTGTCATGCTACATGTAGTATCCTTGCATCAATTTGCTTAATATTTTTTTCACCCTATTTGGGCATTGACCCGATCCGCAATTACACAGATATTTATGCTCCTTAATATGTTAAAAACAAAACTCAATTTATATTTAGCGGCTAGTGAAAACAAATGAAATATTATAATATTTAGATTAATAGTTTTCTCACTATGGGTACTATGCAAGTATACATATCGTTTCAAGTAATTTAGAGTTTTCCATAAAAACCTAGTATCAATCCCATAAGAAATGTAAGGAAAAGAAAAGAAATTCCTAGGAATTTAACATCAAAAGACATTTTCTTATGACTATAAAAAATATCTAAAATAGTTCAAGCAAAGAAATATAGTCTACTAATTCCTGCAAATGCAAGTAAAAGTAAATGCTATGATTAAGAAATTTCAAGATATGTCTATATCTTTCTTGTTTCAAATAATTCATAATCTGTGTAGGATTTTAATTATTTACAAGTTTACTTTAGGTATTATGATAAATAAGAGCATACTTATTCTTAACTTATTTTGATGTGCAAAGAACATTAATCTAATAATGGTGTCAGCATGTGCAGTAGTACTAGGTTGATTCTAGTCTCTCACTCCTAGATTACCCACTATGCCCTCTCTATAGGACCTACTAGTGACCCTTAGTTCTAATCTCTAGATCAATGTGATAAAAGAATATAACCTATCACCTTAGAAACATCAATTATACGTTAATCAAAATTGTCTCCCTATCTACTTGCACTTCTCCTCGGACGATCATCATGGCTCTTTCCAAAGTGAAATGTGATACTCAGTAGTTACAGAAATCTTAGCCCTCTCGGATCTATAAATTTCTCAACAAATTTTAACAATACAAGAGGCCAATTTGTAAAGTAAATGAAGGATTGGTGAAAATATCATTAAAAAAATTTTGAATAAAAAGAAATTCTAAAATAAATCAAAATCACTACTTGATTACTTCATATTGCAAGGAGAAAGAAAGAAAACTACTTAGAAATCATGGGGATAAAAGAACTAAACATATTTATAAAACACAAATTCAAAGTACAACACTTAAATACAATGTTACAAAAACTTATATGGAATATTTCCCGAAGTATTCCTTTGAAGTTCACGGACTTCTCTGACTCAAATGGACACTTATACGACTCTCACAACTTCAAAAATAACCAAAGTGGCTGCCCACTCTATATGTGACTCTAGAACAACCTAACAAACCATAGCACACACACACAACCTCTAGCACTCCAACTAAATTTTTAGAATTAATCCATATTTATAGAGCTTAGAAAATGACCCAGGGTTGCTTTAGACATCTCTTCAAAATTTAGCCTCATTAAATGAATCTTCTAGAAAACAATGATGGTGCCTCCATTCCAAAACTATCGCGCTAGGCGCCACTAAGTTCTACATCTGGTGCATAGGCGCCAATTTGACTGGTTTTGACAATTTTCTTTGATATGGCCCATTTTGCTCCCTTTTAATGTATTTTTGCTTATTTTTTCTCTTAAACTCTATTTATTACACCTGTAAACAAAAACACACAAATTAAAGCATAATATCCTCAAAATTAGGTATAAAATGTGCACGATAACTAGATAATTTGAAGGTGGATCAGACACCCATTGTGGTTATTTCGTGCTTCTATCGAACAATCACAGCATCGACTTTTTGCAAGATTGCATGCTCGCCCATTCCCCTTGATGGATTGTCCTACTCATGAGGAGGGTAACCCATTTATTGGTCGAAATACTCAAATGAGTGTTATCAATCAAGATGTCTCCACGAGCAGTGCATGTTTCTGAGTCACGAGCAACAATTCTTTATGATTGTGCTAAGGATCCAATAGTTTTAAACTGTGTCATATACATTACGAACCCACATTGCCTGTTATTCATTTTGGAAGTATAAAAATAGATATTTTTTTCATTCTATTTATATCTTCTCTATTTTTAAATCTATAAATGTTAGGCTATACAAGATGTCACCTCCTTTAAATTTCACATGTCTCCCTGACATGATTTAGATACTGTGAATCTTTGGGACAAGGCCGACGTGGCAACTCCGTTAGAGTCAGAGGATAGCCAAAGGCTTTACCCTATGCACTTAGATGTTGTTTAGAACACCTTTAATTAAATGGTGTGCTAGGATAGGATCTAAAATGCTAGGTAGTCTTTTTGATGTCTGACTATTGTTCTTTATTATTATGGTGTCCCTAGCAAGACATCTTTCATACTATATGTTTTTTTTTGTGCCTACATAGTTGATATGCTTGGTAGCATGTAAGGGCATTCTTCTAAAAAGATTCATGCCTCTCTATGCACATAGACACAGGGAGCATAAAAGGGAGGAACATTTGATGACTTACACAAACCCTTTTCATGCAAGTGTTTCTCAGCTCCCTCACCTTACACAAATCATTATATGTTGCATGATGTTCCCCACTGACCTTCTTTTCTATGAAAGTTGAGTCTTTTACTTTTCCTATCCACTTTTTTGTGTTTAGAAGAGTCTTGTAGATGGAATAAGATACTGGCTCAGGTTCTGAGGCATTTGGTGAGAGAACCATGTGGTGAGGACTAGGAGCTGAAGATCATATCCTATATCTTAGTTTTGCATTTAATATTGACGTTTAAAATATGACTAACCATGTTTATGCGGAGCCTGACTATGTTGTTGACCCAACGCCGTTTTACTTTTATATATTTTATTTGATTCATTTTCAGCCCTATTACATGCTCGAATGCTTGGAATATTTTTTGTGTTTATTTCTTTGATTTGTGTAGGAATCATGATACAATACAACTCATTAATACATGAAATCCTAAAATTTTTACAAAATCCTAATAAAATATTCAAGATAAAAAATATTTTGGATTAAAATATTTAGGAAAATAAAATCTGTATTTAACTTTCATGCAAGGCCTTCGGGCCATATTTTAAAAAAATTACAATGCATGGTCATAACTCATGTCTTTCTAATTATTCTTATATAATATTTGAGGACCGCTCTAGATAATTGCATTCATAATTGCATATTCTGAGGAGAAGCCCACATGCTTCTCGAAACCGACTGGCCCAACATTTCCTTTTCTTGTATAGGTGGTTCTCTAATGTGCCTAGGTTGTTGAAAGACTACCTGACCCAAATGGGAAGTAAGTCCTTTTATTTGGAGCATTTTTAGCTTTTTAGCTGAACCTCCACGTTTTTTCCTTTCTTGAGGCAACCTTACCACTTCGGTGGGTATAACACTCACCTCTTGGAGCTCTAGCATATAGTCATTGGATAGAGTTTTCTTTCTTTGACCTTAGTGTTGCTGAGGACCTTGTAAACGATGCAGTTCAAAGTTGCTGACCGGAGATCTATTGATGTGTTAAATCAACTACCTTCACGACAAGGTAAATTTAAGGTCCAACCTAAATACCTCTATTTTTTATTAATCTTCCTCCCTTCCATTGATTACCAATGTTGGGCCTTGTTGCTTTTTGGACATGTTCGATATCATTATGATGACTCGATGCAAATGAGCTACCACAAGTTTAGGATAAAACAATTTGTCCTCTACCTCTATGGGTCAAACTTGATTTGATGTGCTATGATATCCCTATCAAAATGATTTTGGTTATTTTGTTGACTCCATGTGTTGATGAGCTGCTATCCATTTAGAATGTGAGATACTCACTCTCTTTTCAATGACTTAGAGATATATTCGAAGCATATGGACATCCCCACATGGAATAACCTTCCTTTGTTGAACTATTTCCCTATGTCCATGATAATATAATGTTACGCCCCTTTTATCAAGAATTTTCTTGGAAATGACCCATGACGTAATTAACCAATTGAGATACGCACCATTAAGATTGATGTTAACCACAGAACAAGCACCTACACCTGACACTCTAGTTGTAGGTAGTCTATGAAAATATTCTTTTGTGGATATTTGTCCAAGGTGTCTTTACTTGGTCTTGTTTAGGTGGACATGCTTAACTTTGTGAGGTTTATTGCACATAGGCACTCCACATTCTTTCTATTGTTTGATGTCTTTATCGTATATTCTTCTTTTTCAGTTCCTTCTATCTCTCACTCATTCATATGATCCGAGAAAAATATTTATTTGGAAAAGCGAAGTATAAAATGATCAACAGGTTGGCGACTCTTTTAAAATAAGAAATATAGGAACAAAAACACCATCCGCCACCAATGTACGTTAGCACAAACACAGAAGACGACCATACTAGTCCTGGATCGATGATAAATCTCGTAAAACCTAGATACTTGACGAGCTCAACTAGTTTCATGTTAATACATTTTACCTATAATTGAATGTTCTTGGTTTTGTTTGTAGGGGAGTTCTTAACAGCCAAAGAATAATTGATTGCATGCGTCGGGACATATTACGATTCACGAGTGTGACCCTTCCAAGTACGGCATGTGGAGAGAAACTCTTGGAGGGAACAAGAATGATCATGTCTATGGACTTGGGTTGTGGGAGCTTTCCTGTAATGCTCAACCTTCCACCTGTGTATCTACAACTTCTACATCTACCGCATATCATGAGGAGATCTCGAGGTATGTAGCGGTATTCTCTACCATGTTTGAGGCTTGCTTCCTCAGATGATGTTGGAACTGAAAGCCAACATGGAGGCCGAATTGAAAGCTAAGTTGGATTCCTTCCAACAATGGATGAGGGAGCGTGGAAAGGAAAGGATTGTATTGTCAGATTAGAAAGCAACAGAGGACGATGAGGAAAATTTTAACGAGATAGTGGATGATGATTTAGGGGTGTTTTTTCTTTTTTCATATGTTTATGTGCATTTGGACCTTTTTTTTGTAAGCAAAAATGTACATACTTTAGAGTAAATGTATTTTATTTATTTAATTATTTCATTAGATAATTTACTACTGGATAGCTACATTATTTTGTTAAATGTTTGGAATAGTATGTAAAATGTTATGACAGTAGGCACAACAATGTATTTACGAAAGAAATAATTTGTTTTTTTTCCCTATGCACCAAATTTCTTACGACTTACTATCGGTTTTGTGACGGCTCCAAACTTTTCCGTAGGCAAATCCAACAGCTACCCGATGAATATTTTTATCAACGCCTAACCGACACATAAACGATGGTTCAAGGTGTTTCACATAAAAAAGATGGGCAAGACATTTTTCTGAAAGTTAACCCGTCGATTATAAACAAAGAAGCATAAACAATGCTTCATCAAAATTTTTTACATGGGACAAAAAACTGGAGGATGGAACACTTTTCTGACAGTTCACCTGTCGACTAAAAGAAAACCCATAAATGATGTATAACCTACAATTTTACTTGCTTCAAACTGATAGTTTTTCGAAAATCTGATAAGTGCGACATTTTTCTGACATGTATGCTACCACTATTACTGGTCGAAGAACATTTGGTTCAACAGACCGAGAATTATGGATGACTCTACTTTTCTTGAAAAGTACTATGACATTAAATTGTCAGATAACCATAAGTAAATTTATACCTTCGAAATATTAGTCTGTTTCGGAATTACAAACATGCATTTTTTCTATGAGCTTAAAATCATCAGTAACATTAAAATGGATGGTTTTTCGTATCAAAATCGATAGATTGGAGCCGTTAGAAAAAAAAAACCTAAATTTATGTAGTGAACAAATCACTCCAAAGGATGAATTTGGCATTGAGACGTAACTTTTTGGTTCCATTAAGGCATTATCATTATAGATCTCATGAAGAACTTTGGATAGATGAACCAAAGTAGTTGCTCCTTGTGCTTGCCCTCACCGCCATCACAAATAGAGTCTTCCCAAAAAGCTAAGAAACCTAGGGTATGTTTGGGGCAGCTTGTGCGTTTCAGGATAAGCAGCTTATCCTGAAATGCGGTCTGCTCGACCCTCAACTTGCGTTTAGTGTAAAAAAGCCTAACACTGCAGACAACGCTTTTAAAAACGTGTAAACCAAACAGTTAGGGGGCGTTTTCAAAAACGTCACCACACTTCTAAGCTGCTCCAAACGGGCCCTTAATCCACTATGATTTGTACAAGCTTCTTTGTTGAAGTCACATCTAGTGCATTCAACTTAAAATTAGGAAGTGGGGAATCACTAATAAAAGAACTTTGTGATATCTCAATAAGCCATCAATGCAAATATTTTTTTTTTACAGACAAGAATTTGAGACTAACTTTATGTGAGCTAATACCTTTAACACTATTTTTTTGTGACCCATTAGCTTTGCTTAAGTTCATGTACATTGTATGCCGACATAGAATAGCTAATATAGACCTCTTCGAAGAACCATCCTTTAATAAAGTTGGATCAACCTCACAGGTGATGTAACATAATTTCGTTCTTCTCAATGAGGATCAAAAGAACATGCTTGTCACATATATAAAATGAAAATTTCCTAAATCATAATGTACCAATTCATCACATAAGTTTTTTTCTTCCTCATATAAAATTATCTTACAAATCACGCTCCTAACCTATAGGAACCTGACATGTTTAGGCGATCAAAACTCAATGAACAATCTTCAAGTGTTCTAAGCTCTGAAGATATTGGACAAGACGAAAGGTGAAAACATCAGCCATGAAGGCACTTGTTGAGAGGCTCAGAGGGTACTTACTGGTATAAGAGTGCAACCTTTTAAATTGATAAGACTTCTTAAGTACTTGCTTCGGGGAAAGGTCCACATATATTGTAATAATTATGTCTAAATTTCAAATTGAAAAAAGCTGTATATGTCTAATTGACAAATCTACTATTATTACTATTATTATTATTATTATTATTATTATTATTATTATTCAAGTCTAGATGTCGGCCCTACTTCAACCCTAAAAATCATGTAAATATGGTGTCAAAGGTTCACGTTGAGGACAACATATCTAATGCTACAATTTTTAGCAAAATAATTTAATCACTGATAGCTGTCTCTCCCTCCATCTGCCTTGATTCCTCACTCCCAATCACTAACTTATGATTCTATGGAGACCCCTTGAGTTTCATAAATCAGTTCGAGCGTCGACATATACACATTTAGATCCAACATACTCATAACAAGCAAGCAATTTAAATTTTAAAGATTAAATGAAATACACAGAATGGTTTCATATCAGAAGAAAATGAGCATGATTAAGTTGTTTTTTTTTCATGTGTTGTAACATCTAATTAGCCTGTGTATGCCAAAATTTTCATTTTGTCTAAATCCACAAGTCCTCGAAGGACAGCTTAGTTAAAAAATGACAACCATTTTATCAAATTAGATTTCAATTTTTAACCTACTATGAATTGACTTGAAAAACAAATGAAAAGCTGCTTTTTACGAAGCTCGATTCACCGATGAAATGAGGACAAAAGATATGTATTTGCAGTGGAATTACAGTTGGATCACTTTTATTTTCTGGTGAGACTTTTAGCTTTGAATGAATAAATACCGTGAAATGCTAATTTTTCAATCTAGTTGAGTGGGTAAACTAATTAGCTGATAGAAATTTAATATTTTGTAAGTTTCTGAATTTGAAATTCACATAATTTACATTTATATTTCGGCCATTTCTTCAAATAAAAAAAAAAAAACAAGAGACGAAATCCTTATCTGGGACTGGTGAGACTGCGTACCTGATTTCGTCGGCTCTGATATCGGCAGAACAAATGACAAATTTAAATGGCATGATCATGTATAACTATTATTTTAATGAAGAATACATTTTTAATTTACATGAATAAAAACTTTTGAATTTTTTATGTTTTAAAAAATATGCAAAAATGTCTGGAGCTAAGATGTCCAAATCGTGAAATTACATTATCATGATATTATCAATATGCTTTGAAATTTTCTTATTGAAATTTTCTAAAGTTCGTTGCATCTCATTTAAAGTAATTTCGTCTCGCTATTAGATCAAGCATATAAAAGAATTGTATGACGTAGATTTAAAATTCATGCCATTTTTCATTACAATAAAACTTAATTTAATACATTAAAATAGATATTTTGAATGATCGGAATGTACTCATGATTTTTTTCTCATGGAATCAACAATAATATATTTGGTTGTCAGATTTATGCTGAACCCATAAATACATTAAGGAAAATTTATTCCCTTCCCTAAAATATTTTTAGAGGTTTGTCAACACGAATCTAAAAGAAAATCAGACACTCCATAAAGAAGATGAAGTGGCGGTCCGGAGCCCACCGGGAATTGTTTGAGTGCTCGCATTTATCACGCCGGCCCCTGCTGACCGGTCAAAAAATAGACACAAGACAGACAAACTCGGTCATCTTCTCAAAGTGTTATTGGTACTAACCTCACGAGGACAAATTCGTCGATATTCCTCAACCAAGTCATGTTGATGATAAGAACCGACACATATTAAGCAATTGGCCGACACCTCCCAAGCAATCTTTCGGCCATAGACAGAAGGGTCATGGCCCGACCGGTCATTCTCTCAGGTGCCCAATGTATAGCCACCCGGATCAAAATCTGGCCAGTAGCCATGTCAGTGTCGCAACCATAAATTATGTATCGACTAGAAAATCTCATAATGCATCAACTTTATTTAGGGGTACAAAATATAATCTTACAACACTCAATCCTATAAATTAGGGTTCATATCATTACTGAAGCGGTTGTACAATTAATTATTGTGCTCTCGATATTCTTTTCCTTGTTCTCATGCTGTACTCATTAGGCATTTCACACAGAATTGAATTCAACAATTTCATGTCATTATTCTTTTGGGTTTGCTCTCTCTTTACCCATGCATGCATAATTATAAAAGCAATGAAATTTGTAATGTCAATATGTCTGGCAAAATCGCAGTTCAATCTACAACTTTTACACTTTAGTAAAATTATAAAGATGCAATTTCATATTGTATAATCATGTCATCATATGAAAGGTTTGTATATAGCAATTCAAATTGTCCTCTACGAATACAGAATTGATCCACAAAAAATAGTCGGACAAAATAAATCTATAAATGAGTATTTTACACCTACAAACTTTATTTCAACCTCATTAAAAAGCTATGGGATCTCTCATCGAATGTTGCCCACATTTCATTTTTTTGCTTCGATAGTGCTAAGATTTCATTTCAAACTCGTCCTACTAATATTATCTCTTGAAATAGAAATGAATTTTAACTTCTTTTTGTAATTTATGAAATTTTGATATTGCATTAAAACTTTAATGAAAACCGCCATAGTATAGATATATCCAGGCTTTTCAATGGATACAGTGGCTTAATTAAACTTTTTATTCAAAAAGTTTTTGAACAATTATCTAAGAGCTGAAATGTTTCCGAAGTGATTTTTTATTGAACTTTGCAATTTCTAATGTTATGATCAATGAATTTAAGAAAGATTAAAATATCAGACAATATTAAAACATGTTCTTGAATTATGATTCTTGAATCCAAAACTGTCTAGAAGACACGTCTCATGAACATAGCACGAGAGAGAGGAAGAGTGTAGAAAGCTTAACCAGGAATAGTAAAATCACATAACCATTATTCATGAAATGAGCCTCTATTTATAAGAATGGATGATGTCTAATTACATTCTATAACCCTAGAAAAGTATGTGCGTTGGGGGCTTATTTGTCACTGAATAATTTTAGATTTAGAAGCCTGAAATGGCGTTCGCCCGAAAGAGGCCGGGAATCCGGGTGAGTTTTGGGTTTGGTGGCTATGTGCCCAGTGTTTGAGAGAGTGATTGGTTGGGCCATTTTCCTTCCTTCTCTGACTGAAGGGAGGACCTGATGATCCTGATCAACTTCTTTATATCTGTACAATTTTCATGTTCACCCAACATGGCTAAAGAATGTCGACAGATTCACCCAAGTGAGCTTTGTGCCAATAGAATTTAAGGTAGGCAGTCAAATAATTTTTGTCTTTGGACTCTTTCCTTCCTAGTCTATAGATCCCTATCAGATAAACAAGGGCGTGATATTGTTTTTGGTTGGTCTTTATTAGTGGCACATAATTTTTTGTCGGCATTGAGATCTCTTTAAAGTGATATATCTTTTATGCATATCTTAAATTTCCTCGATTCTCTTATGCATATCATAAATTTCCAAGCCACTTATGGTGGTGTTGTTGGTAGAGGGCAAGATTTGCCCAAAAACTTTGACCATCTGGTTTTCCCCCAAGCCTTGCATGATGCAGCAATTGGCAAGACCTCCTGCCCTTAAATTTCTCCTATTGGAGTCAAAGAGGGTGAACCTGATGTAATTTTTACTCCTGGGGAGATGCAGTCTATGAATGATTCAATCAAGTTCACCTTGATTGGCAAGTTTCAATTTGGCCATCCAAAAATGGATTTTGTTAGAAAATTTTTTGAGGAACTCCAACTCACTGGTGCTTGGCAGCTGAGCTTAATGGATGGTAGATACCTCTTAATCAAGATGTCTAATGAGGAGGATTATGCTAAATTTTTTGCTAAATAAACCCTCCTAATAGTTGGAACCCACATGAAATTACTAAAATGGACACCTGAATTTGATCCAAGCAAATAACCCCCAATTGTTCCAATTTGGTTTAAATTCAATATTACCAAAAAAATGTTTTGTTTAATATTGGAAGGGTGCTTGGCTGGCTATTAAAAGTTGATGCCCCAACTTACAATCTGGCTAGACCAGCAGGTGCTAGAGTGCTGGTGGAAAGAGATATCACATTGCCTGAAATAGAGAGGGTTTGGATTGGAACATCTGAGGACGGGTTTTGGAAAAGCATTATTATGGAACAAAAACCTTTATTCTTCCCTCACTGCAGGATGTTTGGACACAATGTGGATAAATGTTATAGGCTGCATCCACCAAATAAGAAAATAGCTCTTAAAAGCATGCCTACTCAGGAAGTTTCTGTTGTAACCTTGGGACATGATATTAGAAAGACTAATGAATAGGCAACAGTCAATGGTGAAACTGATATGGCAATCTATCCTAAGCTTCCAAGTATTATTGAAGAGGTCAATGAAACAAATACTCCCTCCAAGATTGTTCTGGAACAGGTAGTGGAGGGCAAACAAGGAGACTACGCTAGAAGCAACATAGACATCACTCCCCATAAAATCCAAAACTCTACTGTGGAATTAATAGCTGAGGTGCTTACTGAAGAATGGCAAAGTCAAAGGCAGAATAGGAAAAAGAAGGGGCAGATGGAATTGAAGCTGCTGCAGGATGCTCCCTACTTGGATGGAAATAATCAGCTGCTAGATTCCACACAGAGAACCAGAAGGAAAGGGAGAACCCTTTCACAATGATTAAGTTTTTATGTTGGAACATTAGGGGTGTTGCACATGCCAACTCTCTCACAAGGCTAGCTCACCTTGTGAAAACTCATCAAATATGGTGTTTTGCTCTTTTGGAACATATGGTTTCTAAGAATTATTCTAAAATTCTCAGAAAATTCCACAAATTTTCTTACTATGCTAATTATAATAATAAGATTTAGCTATTTTCTAAAACTAAATTACAGTGGAAGGTTATTCTAAACAACCCCCAATATCTTCATATTCAATTTGTTGTTGGTGCTCAGGTGGGTTATGCAACCTTTGTTTATGCCAGCGGTCTCCCTAGGAATCAAGAGTTGCTGTGGAAGGAACTTTCCCATATTAGCCAGTCCATTAACTCCTTTTGGATTGTTGGGGGGGATTTTAATTGTATTACTTCTCCTGAAGAAAAAAAAGGAGGCAGGCCTCCTTCTCAAACTTCTATGCTGAAGTTTAATGAATTCCTTTTAGAGGCTCAGTTATTTGATTTGGGTTTTCAGGGTCCTAAATTCACTTGGAGAAGAGGGGTTCTATGGGAAAGGTTTGATAGAATGCAGGGGAACTAAATATGGCTTCAAACCTTCTCTTATACTGTCATCACTCTCCTAGCCATGTCTGGTTCTGACCATAGTCCCATCCTTTACTCTATTCATAATGCTGTGAAGCCTGGGGGTTCACCATTTAGATTCCAAAACATGTGGACTCTTCATCCTAATTTCATCAATGAAGTAAATAATGCTTGGACCATTAATGAAGACTGTGGACCTTGGATAAACCTATGGAAATTACAGATAAAGGTGGTCATCCACTTAAAGAATTGGAATTAGAATACTTTTGGTGATGTTAATGAGAATTTAAAAATTGCTCAAAAATAGGTGCTTAGCATTGAAGAAGACTTCCAGAAGGGCTTAAAAATAGAAAGAGAGCTTTATAGAGCTAATGAGGAACTACTTCCTCATATCACTTACAATGAAGCCTTCTTGAAGCAGAAAGCTGCAATTACGAAGTTCACTGAGGGGGGACAGAAACTCCAGCTTCTTTCATGCCTGCATAAATTTCAGAAGAAAATGTAATATGATCCTGGAGATTAATAAACTCTGAGGGTATAAAGTTAACTAAGGCTGAAGACATTGCCCTTGATGTTGTCAATTTGTTTCAAAAACTTTTTAACTTTCATCCCACTACTAGAACTTTTGTAGATGCCAATTTATTTGGTGATGGGACTGACTATGTCAGTAGGCTGACCCTTGAACAAATCCCCTCTAAAGATGAGATTAGAGCTGCTCTTGATTCTATAGATGATGACAAAACTGCTGGCCCTGATGGCTACACTGCAAAGTTCTACAAAAGCTCTTTGACTGTGGTTAAGAATGAAGTTATATCTGCTATTCAAAAATTTTTTAGAGGAAACAATCCACCCAGGTACTTTAGCTCATCAACTATTACTTTGATTCCTAAAAAACTAGTTCATAAACAATTGGGTAGATTTTAGGCCCATTAGCTTAACTAATGTTATTACCAAGGTCACAAGTAAAATTCTGGTCTTCAGAATTCAGCCACATCTTCAGCAACTTGTTTGTGCTAACCAAACTGCCTTTCTCAAAGGGAGAACCATTTCTGATAACACTTTGCTTGCCAAGAGATGCTACTTGACTTGGACAGGAAATGTAGATGGGGCAATGTTATCCATAAATTAGATATTAAGAAGGCTTATGACACTATTAACTAGAATTTCATCCTTGAAACCCTTGCTGCTAGGGGCTTTGCTGAATGCTTCATTATGCTGATCAAAAGATGGCTTCTTTGTAACAAACATTCTGTGCTTATCAATGGTTCTTATCATGGCTTCTTTTCTGCTTCTAGAGGGATCAAACAAGGGGACCCCCTGTGCCCTAAAATTTTCATTTTGGCTATGGATTATTTCTCTAGATTGCTGAATCAATTGTTCTTAAGCTCCCCCCATTTGGCCTATCAGCACAAATCTAATACCTGTACCAGTCATCTGGCTTATGCTGATGATGTGATTATTTTCTCTAAGGCCACTAAGAGTGCTACCAAAATGCTGTATAAGGCCCTCAAACATTTCTAGCTCACCTCAGGTATGGAGTTAAATCTTTCTAAATGCCAATTTTTTCCTAC
>NEWO01000967.1:3308-23123 GCA_003013225.1 Phalaenopsis aphrodite
TATCTTCCCTAGCTAAACCAATCTTCCTTCCTTAGATATAAACAACAAAGCCATAGGACTTTGAGGTTGCTTGCTTATGCAACATAAATCCTCACATTATCTTTAGGCCTTTGTATAGCCCTGCTATACAATATAAGCTCCAACTCATTTTAGGACTCCGAGGTTGTCATTTGCCATGACGTAAATCCTCATATCTTCCAGGCTATTTGTGTGATCGTTTCACACGAATGTAAGCCCTAACAAATAAAAATTGGCAGGATGAAACTCTTAAACATTTCTCCTCAAAACTAAAGCCAAACTTTAGGATAACTTGGGAAGTCACCAAGTTTTTCCTCTGGATCCATGACATCCTCTAGTTCTTCCTCCTTTGAACTCTATAAAAAAATGTTCCAAATTTGAACCAATCCCCTTTCACACCTCTTTGTCCGATCTCATTGAAAAATCATACCCTTTGAAACTCCTTGAAGATAATATTTCCTGATTTTTATCGAGAGTCTTCTTAGGTAACTTTGGTCATTTAAGATGTAATTAACTATTGGGGCTTGCCCTTATAGGGCATGTCCGAACCCAACTTAATATAAACCTTATTTAATTATTCATATTAAATAGGAGAACTTGTCGGCAAGTGTAAAGGTTTTGTAGAACAAATGTATGTCATATATTCTTTAGATTATTTGATCGAGACTCATCCTCAAGTCTTGTGTTTATCCTTCGGGGTAGATACAATATTTGAGGTACAGTGCTCTTTCATTTAAATTATGAAAAATATGGGGTCAGTTTGATTTCATATTTTTCAAAACTAAATATAAATGTAAATTAAAATGTCTTTTTGAAGCGGGCGACAGGATTTTGATTCTGGTGACCGACAGCTTCTTACGGGCAACTCCAACCAAAAATAGTGCCGACAGCTTCTGGCGACTCCGCTGAGGTTACGCTTTTCTCTCCATTCAACTCAAGAAATATGGCCTACTTTACTCATTTCTGTCTTGGGAAAGTACAGCTAACTCCTTGGACTTCAGGACTGCCTGTTCAACCATCTTCGAACAGAGGGGTTCAGAAGGCCATTAAGGACTTTTTAAATTTTCATGTGGGGTCAGATCCCCAATAGGTGTGTCGGTGGACTAGTTCCACTTGGGCATTGTCTGTCACTAAATGGATCGTGCACTGGGTCCTAAAATACTTCACATCTTCCTTTTAAATTTGATTTGCTACTTTGCAAATCGTGTTGAATAGCGCGTACTTTGAAATTTTCTTAGATTAATTAAATTTTGCACATCTTGATTTTTCTTAAACAAAATTTTAAAAATTCCCATAAATTAAGACCCGCCTGGTGTATAGATCAACCTCTGCTTTCATTGATTGCACTAAAAATTACAAGGTTTTTGGCCATATAGCTAACCCCAAAACTTTCTATTTTCAAGCCTGGTGCAATGGCCTACCCAACGCTGACCTTTTCCTGCAACCTGTCAGCGAGCCATGATGCCCGTAACCTCGCTCCTACCATCAAATTTTGAGCCAGATTTGAAGATATCAAGGTCATCCTTTGGAAAGCCCCGTTTGTAATGATGAAGATCGCCACACCGGAAATACAGGAATTGTCTGCAGAATTCAGTCAGAATTGCCTTCAAGCCTTCCCTACCTGCAAGATTTCTAAAACTATTGCCGTTACAACACCCGCTAAACCTGCTAGCCCCGCTGCTGCTAAAGGGAAAGAAGTAATGATTATTGAGGATCCGACTGAGGGATTAACTGTCCCCCACCACCCGTATTTGAAATTGGATCAAGTTTGAAGATTGTATCACTGTCGCAAACTCAAAAGAGGAACCACAACAAAAGAGTTTGGAGGGCCATTAAAGGCCAGGCTCTCAAGGAGACACTCGTTGAGGAGGAGCCTCATCAAGTTGAAGAAGTGTTACCGGAAATTTATCCACTCCTACAAGGGAGTAGATTCCATCCTCTGACGGATACCGATGGAGAAGAAAATGTCTGGAGAATCGCCGCTGCATTACCACCACTCCATGGACATGGTGAGGAAGGAAAGAAATTCACTTTTGTCACCCGAGTTAGTGCAGTCTTCAAAAGGCTAGCTACCAAAGAAAGATGTTCAGTTAGCGAGTTACTTAAACAAGTGGAACATGTAATTTCCCCTCGCATGAAGAAGGAAATTTTGAAGGATGTCAAGTATGCCAGACAGTCTCACAAGACAACTGGAGTACCACCTACTGGCATCCCCGTTTGGTTCCATTTAGGGAACATAGTTGATACCACCATGATTACTACTGATTATACCACCACCAGGACACAGGCAGTCGACCAGTTAAGTCGAGACTGAGTCCGGAAATCTTACCTGTCACCCATTGTGGAGACATTTCTACAATCCCAAAGGCAAAGACAATACGATTACCTGACACTGTAGCAGGTCTACACCACGGGGAGCATATTTTCCCTCAACATACTGATGTTTCTACTAAGACACTCCGTCTTGAGACATCATCGTCAAAAAGAAAAAGGTACGGGTACCTAAGGTCGCTGCACCAATACAGTTCGGTGAACTCGCGGGACAGGAAATGAAATCAAGATCTGAAATATCTGACATCGTCGTAACAATTGCCAGCGAGATGGAGGAACAAGTAGAGGATTTCCATCAGGGTTCTTCAGATCTTAAAGGAATCAAAGAATCAATAATTGAAGAGAAAGTTGAGAAACTCAGGATTGAGATTTTCGAGTTAGCTCGAGAACACGGAGTTTTCGTCGATAGCGACAATGAAAATTTTGATTACAATGATTACTTGGAGGAAGATTTCATGGATGTCCATATAATTGAAACCAGAGCCACCACATCTACGAGCGAGGCTCAACCTCACACCGAAGAGAATGTCGTAGATGAGCTGCATAAGGCTATCCTCCTAAGGGATGAGCAAGTTAGACTATTGGAGAAAGGATAAAAGAGATGATCGCAGCCATGACTGCTATGACCACTACTCAGGGGCAATCACAATCGCCGCAATTGCCTCTTCAGAGGCCAATAAACCAAAAATCATACACATCACAGGTGAAAGAAGAGAGGTTGCTTCAGCGAACATAGAAGAACAACATAGAAAGGATTCTCCATTAGGCGTTATACCAAAAAAGAAATTCAAGCAAATGGTTGAACAAGTGCGGGACGCTTTAACCCAATCTAAGGGTGGTGCATTGGTTCTAAAGGGTAGACCTTACCAGGAGGAATTCGATGTCGTGCCTTTCCCCAAGGGTTTTGTAGCCCCAAACTTCAAGATATTTGATAGGACTGGAAATCCCAGACAACACATAGTACATTTTCGAGCCAGCTGTGGCAACACAAGAAATAGTGAAGCTCTACTGTTCCAGTAGTTTGTTAGCAGTTTGTCAAGAATTGCTTTTGACTGGTACGCAGTTAAAATTTTTTTCGAGTAGGAACAGTTATTTGTGAAAGGATTTGCTGGGGTACAACACCATGTGTCTATTGGAGAGCTCATGATGGAAAAATAAAAGCCTAGCGAAACTTTGGTGGACTGTATTTTAAGGTGGAGAAACCTTAGCATGAAATGTTAAACTCAGCTACAGGAATATCATGCAATTGAAATTCTACTTAAGAGCATTCATGGGCTAGTAGCTTTCATGCTCAAGGGACTCACCATCAAATACTTTGAGAAGCTACTCAGTAAAGTCAACAGTCTTCAAGAGGAAATCAAGGACATGGAGCCACATGAAAAAGCTAAGGTGACCAAAGTCTTTGAAAGGAAATCAGGAGTAGTAGCGACCATCGACAAAGGAAAACAACCGATAAAATTATATGCAGAAGATCCTCACAAAATTTTTATCACAGTACGCTCAGAAATAGGGTAGTCAATCCAACTAGCGACCGCCTCAAGAAGGATCACCACGAACAGGGGATAAGAAGTTGTCCCTGTCAGAGTGACGTAAAACGGTGTATTCTTTAAAAATGAAGTATACCTAAAATATTTAGAAGTATGATGAAGAAGCCAGAGTTTAAACTACCAGATCCGAAGAAGCGCGAAGAGGTAGATAAGAAGAATAAACCAAATTACTGCCCATACCATCAGTTTCTTGGGTAAACTATAGAAAAATCATTCGTATTTAAAGACTGGCTTGAGAGAAACCTTAAAGAAGAGAACATAACAATCTCGAAAGAATAATTAAAAGAACCTGAAAAAGGTTTCATAAATATGATTTCGGTCGAGACAATCTCCCCAATTGATCCATATACTGGAGCAGATGTATGGAGTACAACTTGGGATGAACTCAAGAGGGTCCTCAATCAAATACATGATCCATCAAAACAGTCTTCTGCGAATACTAGAGAAAAAGAATGGAATGAGGTCTAAAGCAGATCATCTAACAAAATACTGAACAAGATCCAGTCTGCATCAAAACAAGCCTCCATTCAGACTCCGCAACATTCCAAACCTGAGATGAAGGTTTTGTTAGGAGAGCCGTGATTGTCAAGGACAAAGAAGAAGAAGAAAAGTGTCAGTACAAAGATTGATAACACAGGGGGTAGGATAGGGGGCACCTCTACCTGATTAGTTATCTCGGATTCGGGAGAGAAAATCTTCAAACCCTTGACTTTGTATGATTATCTTTTTGTCTCTCCGGGTTCTTATGAATATAATGATTGTGATTTCGGATACATTTTAACTGTTTCTGACAATAACATAATTGATTATGACCAATCTGACTCCAATCTTAATCCTCAAAAATGATCCTCAAATCATACTCAAGTCTGATGAACTCGTTGTCAAGACCAAAGAAGACATCAATGACACCTCTTACGACAACACCAATAACAAGGAGCCAATTCTCGAGCTTCACAATACACCGCTTACCATCAACTTAGTTATTTCTAATAAAGAGGAAGAGACACTGGAAGATTCAACAATGATATCTCAAGAAGAAGAAATCACAAAAGTTAACTTAAGGAGCGGATAAGTGTTACCACCAAGAACAACTCCAACAGACAAAGGAAAGCAGATAATGAATCGAGAGTACCACATGATCAAGATAAACTCAAAGGATCATACAAAGTAGACTATATTATGCTAGCTCATCTTAGGAAGCTGCCGACCTGACTAAGCATCTACGACACTCTGATCCTGTCAAAGGAGATGAGAGAGTCTAGTTACAGCTTTGCTTGACCCAAAAATTTTCTTAGCTCAGTTGGCCAGCACATCCTCAGATGAAGTTTGTTCATTGAAAGAACAACCTGAGGTAACCTTCACAGATGAAGACTTACTGCTCAAAACTGCTGACCACAATCATCCACTCTACATCTCCATCAACATCGACAAATTTGTGTAGTCCAGAGTATTAGTAGATCATGGAACATCTCTTAACTTGATGAGCTTACGAACATTTACCCTAGTAGATCATGAGCATCTCCATCAACTTCTTACAACATTAAAGATCAATACTCTCCAAAACTTCCATCCAAAACATAATTACCTATCATTTTAAAAAGAAAGATAAAGAAAACTACTCAGAATCCATGGAGAAAACAAAACCACACTTTAGTTTAAAAGAAGAAATCATTATCAAACCAACAACAAGTCTCGATTAAAACCAAAAGTAGTCTAAAACAAAAAGATAGAAACTTATCTCAAGTTCTCAACCAAACTCTTAAAGTTCCTTTGAATCTCTTTTCTTATACAATCACTCAAAACAAACTAATAAAAAGGATAAAGTAAAGAAAAAGTGGTTCCTAAAAATCTCTTCGAACTAACTCCCCAGAAAATAACATTCAGAACTTGCCAACATTTTCAGGATGCTTTCTAAGTCCTCTCTTCTTTCTTTTATAGTTTTCCAAGAGGAGCCTTGAGATCTCTTCAAAATGTATCTTGATTCAATGTATTTGCCCTAGAGATGCATCCTTCCATGATAATTTTTGTCCATGGTGATTACAACCACCTATTAAGCCAATGGATGACTCAAAAACCTATTCTAAATTCATGAAAACCGATTTTACTCGTCTAGTAACTGCCACTGGCACTTAAGCACGGGGTCTCGGCACTTAGGCATAGCCTTCTCTGTTTAACCGCATTTAGGCGCCGGATCTAGCGCTTAGGCGCCAAAACTCTTTTGCACAATTTTTCACCTTTTTGCTCCAAATTTGACCCTTTTTTCACACTTCTATGCATTATTTCCATTTTTACTTGTATTTGAAAGAAAAACACAAAATACCTTCCATTAAAGTGCAATTTCTCAAAAATAAGTTTAAAAACGTGTCTAAAAATACTATATATTTTAGGTATATCAAAATCCCCCAAACTTAAAATGTTACTTGTCCTCAAGTGCTCTTCAATCTTTAAAAATGAAATATGTATGATTTGTATATGAGTTTCTTTAGGAGTTACTAAAATTTAGATTTAGAAATATAGTATTCCAATTTAGAAAAAACTAATTAGTAAATGAGACCAACTTAAAGTTTGAAAATTTTTAATGTTAAGAATTAAGAAAATATGAGTTCCTATCAAATTCAGAAATATTCTAAGTTTTCTAGATCTAGATTTTAGTTCTTTTATTTTCTTTACTAAAAAAAAATTATTGAAAATAATTTTACTTACTGTATTATATTTATAAGCTTAAGGTCTCATCAAGCTTTATACTTTATAAAGATCAAATGTAGAACCAATTTTTGATTAGGCACTAATCCTCAAGCTTCTTCTCCCTTACATTTCTTTTCTTTTTCTTTTCCTTTATCTTTTCTTTTCTTTTTCTTTTTCTTTTCTTTTTCTTTTTTTATTTCAGGCAAGGATTACTATATCTGGATAGACCTTTAATGATTTTGAATTCCACTTCTCTTTTCCTAAAGTAAAGCCTTGATATAAAATTTTTACTCATAGATATAATAATAGTTTTGAAAATTATTTTAATAAAAGAAATTTAAGTATTAGAAATAAAAGTCCAAATTATCTAAATTTTTTAAAAATATAAAATTTCTTACTAAAGATAGTCACTTACATTAATCATTTTCTATACTAAAAATTTTTAACTTAAAGTCTTACTTCATTACTTAAAATTTTAACTAAATTTTTGTACTCATTTCTAAAATCAAATTTTACTTCCCTAATATAACTTCATATGCATAATCAATTTTTCTTTTAAAATCAAATTCACTTGTAGTACATTTGAGAACAAATAAAATTCCAGTTTTGAAAATGTTTTTCATCCCCCCAAACTTTAATTTTTAACAGATTAAATAATTTGGCATCAAATATATATAAGCATGAATGAAAATTTAAATAATATGCTAACAGGAATTTTAACATCCTAACTATACAAGTATAAAACTAAAGACAAGAGTAAAATTAATTTTTGATCAAATTTTCTAACATTTTATTTTAGTTTAACATGTGGAGATTCAAATAGACTTCTAAACAGTGGGTATAAAAGCAAACAACACACTAACATGATAAAAGAAAAATAGAGGACAACAGTTTCTGAATTTCAAGTTTAAGATCTAAGCTAGCAAGATTTTCTACTTTATAACATATATGAAATTAAGTTAAGTTCTAAACCAACTAAATAACATTACTAAATACAAAACAACAGCTACTACCCTAAATTGTTTTTAAAAAATAAAATACTATCTAACACAATAATCATAACAACAACAGAATATTAAAAATTCAAAACACAACATCAATCATAGCCCAAAACAACACACATACACAAATGTAGCAAGCTTAGACCACATAGTTCACATCATATTACAACCATAAAATGAATCTCTCAACTCTACTCTTCATCCTCAAAATCACCACTGTGCCATTTTTCTGTAGGTTCATAATCAAGATATCAAGGATATGAAGGAAGTTGCAGTCCTAGTTCACCTCTAATCAGGCTCTCCAAAGTTGAGTGGAATTTCTTTTCATAATTACTCTTCCTTCTATTATAACTATTAGTATAATCTGCAAAACGCTCTAAATTTTTTACCTTATCAGTGGTAAAATTGATAGTGTCCATCATCTTCTGCAATAACTCATCCTGAGTCTTGGTATGACCTCTAGATGGTCGTGATGAAGATGCAGCAAACGTCTCTAATCTATAACTTCTAGAAAATCCTCCTCTCCGGCCAAAAATCAAATGCTCGGAATAAGTCTTCACATTCTCCTTCGTAATGGGCTTTAGAGGTAACATAACTTTCTTCTAACTATCATACTTCACTCTAGCCTGCTCGCATAACGAAAATATCAAGGAAGCAAATCCCATACCTGCAGTTGTAGCAGCAGCAGCTGAAGTGATGATAGTCTAATAGATCAAAGCCCCTATGTTGATGGGTTTTCCCTCATGAATAAGATAGTTCAACATTTCTCTCTCTCTGGTAGCTTCACTGAGATGATTGGTCGGAAGCAGATGAGCAAAAATGTAATAGTGTCAGGCCTTCGAAGGTGCACATAACTTTAAAGTCAGAAAATTTGCTCTCCTCTCATTGGTTATTTTTCAAAGTCCTCTCCCAATAGTCAAATATGAAATAATCTCATCTAACTCCGCTTCACTAGGGCTATAATTCACATAAAAACATATATTCTCCAGTGGTAAATGGTAAAACAAGTTGATTACCTTCGGAGTTAAAGGTACCAACCTCCCTCTAGCCATAACTCGATCGTCTTCAGCCTCTAGTAGATTTGCATAAAACTCCCTCACAACAGAAATCACTGCGACGGTAGATAAATAACATAACTGTTCCCACTGTTGGTGGACTTTCAGATCTTCTACTTCTCCACCTGGACTTTTGAACATCGCTCCTGAATCAACTTTCGTGACTGCAGAGCATCACTATATCGATCCTGAGATTTCGAACTGACAAACTTGCTCAAATCAAATGTGTGTTTTCCCCTACTCCTTTTCATTCTTGGTTTCATTCTAGAAATTTGATAAATTCCAAAAATAACTTTAAAAATCAAGTTTAAATCACTAGAAAAAACTTCCAAAAGCACTAACTAAACTTCCCAAGCAATTTTCATAGATTTTTCTTCATTTTTCACCATTAAGAGTAAAATTTTTAAATCTTTCAAATGTGCTCAAAATATATGGTTAAAATCCAAAATTTTTGCATATAAGTAAAGCTCTTACCATAATGTACTTGGATCTAGCAAATCTCACTGAATTCTGCCAAGAAATCTTCAAATTCCACTTGGCCTAGCCCTTAAAATTGTGATTTTGAGTTGTGGAAGATGATATGAGGTGTTAAAAATGGTATTTTTGGGCTTAAAAATCAATTTTAACCGTTTACAAACCAGTTTTTGTGAATCGGCGTTTAAGCGCGGGTAAGTGGCGCTTAGGCGCCTGCCTCTCGGGTTGGCTCAAACTTAAACACGAGATGTGGTGCATAGGCGCCAGTGCACAATTTTTTAAATTTTTAATGTTTTAAGTAAAATGCACTATTAGCCTAAGTAAACCATCTCTAAATGGTCTCATAGCATTTAAATGACTTTTTTTACTTCCTATAATTCTCCTCTATCTCAAAATTTTCTTTAATAACTATTTTAATTTGAGGTTAAAAATAACACAAATTTTCACAAAAATAAATTTATATTCATTCACAAACAAGTACAAAGACATTTAACACTTTTTTTTCTCTCCAAATAGTGTTGGATGAGAAAATTTTCCTAAGTACAAAACACTTAACACACATTTTACAATTAAACGCATGAGTGACACAAATACTAAACACAATACATAAACACTAATACACTTAAAAACATGACTCCAAGCACAATATTCCTAACACTTAAATTAATGCCACTCTTCATTAGAAGGAACAAATTCTTGTCTTTTAGTAGTCTCTCATGGAATATAGAGTTGATAAAATGGACGGTGGTGACGAGCTCTAATACTATCATCTTTGATCCACTTCTGCTTAAGGAACATCGCCTTATTTGCTTCCTCTACATAACTGGTATTGCTGAATTGCATCCTAAGCTGCCACTCAATGTGTTCTAGATGAGCATGCGATTCAAGCTCCTTAGTCTCTAATACAAATATAGTATTCTCCATCAGGTTGATCTTCTCGGATATCTCTTTAATATTAACGGCTAAGAAACTGTTATACATCTTCTGTGCACTTTGACTAATGAACATCTTCTTCATGGCTTCTTCCTTCTTCTTCAAATTCATCTCTCATGAAGACATTTTCTCTAAATCTCTCTCTTCCTTAGACCTATAGGGCTAAAAAATATTCTACGGTGAAATTCCTTCACAAAACCCATCTACTTATAGGCCTAATTCCCCCTCATAACTTCTAGACACGAATAGAAACTGGCAAGACACATTTATTCCAACTAAATTGAAGTTATACCATCTAGAAATTGAAATTTGCAGATGTTATTAAACTATCGCGCTTAAGCGCAGGATCTGACGCTTAAGCGTCAGTGCATATTTTGCACCAGTCAACTTAATGTTCAAATTCTAATTCTAACATGTTTATGTCACTAAATAAACTCTAAAAATCACTACTAGCACATAATAAGCTAAAAAATACTACCCCCAATTTCTTAATCAGACTCAAAACAATAATCAAAGCAAAAACACACTGAAAACTATGTGTTGCCTCACAAAACGCTTGATTTTACGTCGTCCGCCCGATGTAACCAGTGCTCATTCTGGTTGACCCAACATCAATCCATCATTATATTTATGTTGACCCCCTATATAATAAGGTTTCAGTCTATGTCCATTTACTTTAAAAATTTTCTTAGAATTAGGATCTTTAATATCCACAGCTCCATAAGGATAAACTTTTATCACAACCAATGAGTCCATCCACCTGGACTTAAGTTTGACTGGAAATAAACTTAACCTTTCATTATATAGCAAAAGTTGTTGGCCTGGTTGAAAATTTTTAGTAACAATCTTTCGATCACGCCATATTTTCATCTTTTCTTTATAAATCTTAGCACTCTCATAAGATTCATTCCTTATCTCTTTAAGCTCTTTTAATTGTAATAATATTTTTTCACCAACATTTTTTAAATTATAATTAAACTCTTTAATAGCCCAATATGCTTTATGCTCAAGTTCAATGGGTAAGTAACAAGCTTTCCCAAATATTAGGACATTTCTATAGGAGTTTTATATGCAGTCCTATAAGCCCATAAAGCATAGTCAAGTTTAACTGACCAATCCCTTTTTGTTGGATTGACATGTTTTTTCATAATTGTTTTAATTTTTTGATTGGATAATTCAACCAAACCACTTGTCTGAGGACGATAAGCAGTAGCAATTCTATGATTTATATGATATTTCTTTAATAACTTTTCCATAATTGCATTTTTGAGATGACTTCCCCCATCAATAATGATAACTCTTGACATCCCAAATCTACAAAATATGTTCGTTTTAAAAATTTTGCTACACTTTGAGCATCACATCGAGGTAAAGCAATAGCTTCTATCCATTTGGATACATAGTCAAATGCTAATAGAATATACAAATTTTTGAAAGATGGTATAAATGGTGCCATGAAATCTAATCCAGATACATCAAATATTTCAACTCCTAGCATATAATTGAAGAGCATCTCATTTCTTCTAGAAATATTGCCTACTCTATGACATTTATCACAAGTATTGATATAAGCATTAACATCTCTAAAAATTGTAGGCCAATAAAATCCAGATTGTAGAATTTTGTATGCTTTTTTATCAACACCAAAATGTCCCCCAAAATTAGAATTATGACATTTTTAGATAATTTCATAAGTTTCTTCTAATGGTACACATCTTCAAATGATTAGATCCTTTTCTTGTTTATATAAATATGGGTCATCCCAAAATAAGTTTTAGCCTCAAAAATAAATTTTCTCATTTGTTGGTATATAATTTCATAGGGTTTAAGACCACTAACAATATAGATCACAATGTCGGCATACCACGAAACACGCCACTCATTTATAGTGAACAAATTTTCATCTGGAAAATGTTCATTAATTTCTTTTTCAAAAGAGAGTGATTTTTCTAATTTAAGCATGGACAAATGATCAGCAATTTTATTTTTTGTTCCATTATGATCTATTATTTCAAAATCAAATTCTTGTAAAAGAAGAAGCCATCTTATAAGTCCCGATTTAGTATCCTTCTTTTTCATTAAGTACTTAATAACAGAATGGTCAGTATGCACTATACGATGAGTTCCAATCAAATATGATCTAAATTTATCAAAGGCATATACTATTGCTAATAACTCTTTCAAGTTGTTGTATAATTAATTTGAGTTTCATTAAGAGTTTTACTAGACTAGTAAATAACATTGAAAATTTTATGTTATTTGTCCTAAAATAGCTTTAATAGCATAATCACTTGCATGACACATAAGTTCAAAAGATTTTTCCAAATTTGATGAAACTATAATTGGTGTAGTGATTAATTTTTCTTTTAATAATTTAAAAGCTTTTAGGTATTTCTCATCAAAATGGAAAATTGCATCTTTCTCTAGTAAATGGCATAAAGGCTTAACAATCTTAGAAAAGTCCTTAATATATCGCCTGTAGAATCCATTATGTCCTAAAAACTCCTAATTTACCTTACATTTTTTGGAGAAGGTAAATTAGCGATCACTTGAATTTTAGCAGGATCTACTTCCATACCATATTTTGACATTTGATGACCTAATACAATTCCTCCTGCTATTATAAATTGGCATTTTTCCCAGATAAGGAAAAAAATTGTTTCTTCACAGTGCTTAAGAACTTTAGATAAATGTTCTAAACAAGAGTCAAATGAGGCTCCAAACACTGAAAAGTCATCCATAAAAACTTGAAACCCTTTTTCAATTAATAACACAAAAATGCCATCATACATCTTTGAAATGTAGCAGGGGCATTACATAAACCAAATGACATTCTTCTAAAAGCAGAAGTACCATAAGGACTGGTAAATGTTGTTTTCTCTTGATCCTCAGAAGAAATTTGAATTTGGTGATAATCGGTATATCTATCCAGAAAAATAAAGCTTTTATGCCCAACTAGTCTATCCAACATTTGATCTAGAAAGGGTAGTGGAAAATGATCTTTCCTAGTGGCAAGATTTAATTTTCTTTAATCAATGCATATTCGCCACCCTGTAACTTGTCTAGTAGGTATTAACTCATTATGCTCATTCACAGTTAGAGTTACTTCTTTCTTAGGAACACAGTGAATTGGACAAACCCATGCACTATCTGAAATAAGGTAGATAATTCCACCATCTAACCACGTTAAAATTTCTTTCTTTAGAACTTCTTTAATAACAGGATTTAATCTCCTTTGTGGATTAGCCCTAGGTTTGTATTTTTTTTCCAATTTAAATATATGCTTACAAATTAAAGGACTAATTAATTTAATATCAGCAATTGTCCATCTGAAGGCTTTCTTAAAATTTTTTAGAGGTTTCATCAGCTTTTCTTCTTCTTCCTTTGTTAACTTCGAGGAAATTATAATTGTTAAAGTAGATGAATCTCCTAAAAAGGCATATTTTAAATGTTTAGGAAGTAATTTCTACTCAAGTTTTGGAGGTTTTTCAATAAATGGACAAAAATGATTTCTCTTTGTCTATCGTGTCCAAAATTTCATAACTTTCTTGAACATAACTTGAATCTTCCTTAAAAAGGTTTACACATTGATCTAATTCCTCTTCTTTCTCGTGTTATAAATATTTTTTTTCAAAATTTTCTTCATAAGTAGTCTTGAAATGACATTCGCTCAGATATCCTGTAACATCCATTCTATAACATTCATCATCTTTACCTTTTACAAGGTATTTCATTGACTTTAAAATGTTAAAAGTAACAGTTTGATCATTGACACGCATTGTTAATTCCCCTTTCTGCACATTTATCATTGCTTTTCCTGTGGCTAGGAAAGGTCTCCCCAAGATGAAAGGTATCTCTTTATATTCCTCCATATCTAACACAATGAAATCAACAGGAAAGATAAATTGATCTTTCATTAGGACATCTTCTATAACTATTTTAGGATATGTTAATGAACAATCTGCTAACTGTAGAGTTATAGTAGTAGGGGTTATTTATCCTAATCTAATTCTTTTAAATATTGATAATGGCATAAGGTTAATTCTTGCACCTAAATCACATAAAGCTTTCCCATAAAATCTGTCTCCTATTGCACATAAAATTGTAAAGCTACTAGGATCTTTAAGCTTTTTAGGAAGTTTCTTCTGAATTATAGAACTGCGCTCCTCATTAAGTGCAACAGTCTCATTATCTTCAAACTTCCTTTTTCTGTTGAGAATATCCTTCATAAATTTTACATTGCTTGGCAAATGGAATATTGATTATAAGCTTCTTAAATATTTCAAGAAATTTTGAAAATTGCTTATCCAACTTCTGTTGTCAAAGTCTCTGAGGAAATGGAAGTGGTGGTTTTTATAAATCAATTTTTGGTGGAGAAATAGGTCTTTCAGAATCTTTCGGAGCTCCCTCTTTTGATTCTCCAATTTCTTCTCTCTCTACTTCTATTTCTTTTTAACTCCTACCTTCCAACTCTCTTTAGCTTCTAAGTTGTAGGACTTTAATTTGCTCTTTATTCTGGTCTTTTGGATTTGATTTAGTATTACTAAGAAGTGTTCCTTATGATCTATTACTTAATGAACTCGCAATTTGTATAAGTTTATTCTCAATATTTCTAATTGTAGCTCCTTAACTTTGTAATTGATTACCCCTTTGTAACACCACTTCTTTTATAGATAGCTTCTTATCCTTAAATTGTGTATTACTGTTGATACCTGGAGGATAAGTAGATCTATAATTATTATTCCCTTGCTTGTTCCAGTTTCTCAATTGGTTTCCTTGGTTGTTCCTCCACTGCTAATTATTACCACCTGAATTGATATTCCAGTTAAAGTTGGGATGGTTCTTCCAACCTAAGTTATAATAATTAGAATATGGGTTATTTTGCTTATTATTTATGACATTAAAATTTTCTAATGATGCTTGAGAATCTATCATTTGGCTTATTGAATTCTCTTCAATAATGGAAATTGAATGAGTTCATTCCAAATTGGTCTAACTTCCTTGAAATTGCAGCAACTTGATTTCCTAACATAGTAAATGCATTAGTTTCATGAATATTGGCTACTTTTTTTGGATTTACCCTCTCAGAAGGCCATTGAAAATTATTGGTAGTCATTTATTCAATTAAAACATAAGCATCATGAAATGGTTTTGACATCAATTAACCACCAACAACGACATCGATAATAGATCTAAGAGAACCAATTAATCCAATATAAAAGGTTTGAATTATTAACCAATCTAGTATATCATGGTGTTGACACTTTCTTAAGAGTTTATTAAATCGTTCCCATGATTCATAAAAAGATTCCCCTTCAAACTGAATAAAATATGTAATATCATTTATAAGTCTCGCAGTATTTGATGGTGGAAAATATTTAGCAAGGAATTTTTGTGCTAAATCAGCCATGGTTCTAATAGATCCAGTGCTAATGAATTCAAACACATCTTAGCTTTATCCCTCAGTGAGAAAGGAAATGACTTAAGTCTTATGGCATCATCTGAAACACCATTGTATTAAAATGTAGCAGACAATTCTAAAAAATTGGTAAGATGCAAATTTGGATCTTCATTTGGTGATCCCCAAACTGATTATTTGATACCATTTGGATAATAACAGCTTTTAGCTCAAATGAATTAGCCACTATAATGGGTTTTTGAATACTACAATGAAGTTCAATTACAGTAGGGTTGGCATAATCTCTTAAGGGTCTAAACTCTTGATGAATTTCAGTATTGATTATTTTGGTTTGACATTTTTGTAAATTTTTTGGATTTTACAAGATTTTTAATTTTTTTGGTTTTTTTTGATTTTTCTAATAGTTCTTTTTAATTCAGAATCATAGGACACTAGTTCTTCAGAACCTGAACTACGCATACACTAATATAAAATAAAGTAAAATAAAATAAAACATACAAAAAAAGATATAATATTTAAAATTTAAATAAATTCTTTCTAAAAATAGAAATTTACTTATTTTTCTTTCCCAACAATGACATCAAAAACTTGATACATGGATGCTTTACTGCTAATGCACAGTATAACAATAGTTTTGATGGTATTTTTCACTTATATTTCTTTATTTTGCAACAAAATAAAAAACTTGATTCTGAAGAAAAATAAGAATTTAACAGAATTTAACATTTTAATTTATATATATATAAGATGTTGGCGGCTGAGGAGAAGGGTGCTCTGTTAGGGTTTCAGCAGGGATGAGGCTTGGTGGCTGCTGGCTGAAGAGGTACTTAGAGGTGGTTGCTTGTGGATATTTCTTCCTTTCTGACTTTAATCCTGGTGGCGGTGGAGTTTTGTGTGTGCATGTTGTTAGGATTTACTGTTCCATTGGTTCTCTCCCTGGCTGCTCTATAGTTGCTGGTCTCTGTTCAGCCATGACCATACCTATTGATGCTGCCACTGATTCTCTTTGGACCAAGGCAACTTATGTTGGGGTTTTTGGAAACTCTACTGATGTCCTACAGGATCTGGACCATTTGGCTTTCCCTCAAGAATTTCATGATACTGCTGTAGGTAAAGGAAGCTGCCCCTGCATCCACCCACTTCGATCGAAGGAGGGAGAAACTGCTGTGTTCTTTACTAACAAAGAGATAATCTTTCTAAAAGAAGATGTAAAGTTTACTTTAATAGGGAAATTTCAGTTGGGACACCCAAAAATGGAGCGGGTTAGAAATTTCTTAGAATCACTACAACTTATTGGTAATTAGAAGATAGGGCTGTTGGATGGAAGGCACCTGCTCATCCAATTAACTGTTGAGGAAGATTATGCAAGACTTTTTGCAAAGCAATCTGTAATCATTACTGGAACTACCATGAAAATTGTAAAATGGACCCTTGACTTTGATCCAAGTAAAGAACCACTTGTGGTTCCTATTTGATACAAATTCCTTAGGCTCCCACTTCCTTTCTTTAAGCTGAATGCACTGTTTAACATAGGAAGAGCTCTTGGCACACCCCTGAAAGTGGATGCACCCACTTACAACAAAGCCAGGCCAGCACTAGCCAGAATACAAGTGGAAAGAGACATCACCCTCCCTGAAGTGAAAAGAATCTGGATTGTCTCAGATACTGATGGTTTTTGGCAAAACATTGTCCCTGAACAAAAACCTTATTAATTCCAACATTGTAGAATGTTTGGCCATACAGTGGAGAGATGCTACAGATTACATCCACCAATCAAAAGAAATGCGAGCAAGGACCATAAGGAAATAGGAAATACATTCAAGCAAGCCATAGAAAATTTTGCTGAAGAAACACATCTGAATAACAGGAAGGAGCACACTCAAAAAACTGAAGAATTACTTCCAATCACTAAGGGAAACTCTTCACCAGTTGATCCTTCATATGAGCTAGCAGAAGGCTCCCCTACAAACAGAAACACAGGGACTCCCCCAACCAATATTATCAGAAAGGAAATCCAAGAAATTACTATAATCACACCCTCACCTTCCCCTCTTGAGGGAGGACAGTCAGAAACTCATGGCAAGGCACCTGAGGATCATGTTATTGCTGGTATTAAACAGGCAATAGAAGATGATTGGCAGGTACAAACAACTAGAAGGAAAAGAAAACAAATAAAAAAAGTTCAGAAATTACAGCAGGGAAGATCAAAACGAGTTGAGAGTAAAGTCAGTATTAAGGTTGGTTCTCCCCAACATCAAGATCACAGCCATCCCTACAAATCCACCCAAAAAATGATTAATATCCTTTGCTGGAACATTAGGGGAATTACCAATCCCCTCTCTCTTAAAAGAGTTTTACATTTAAACCAAAAATATAAACCTTGGTGCATTGTGATTCTTGAGCCTATGGTTCACAAAAACCACCAAAAGCTTACCAAGAAATTCCCTGGATTCTTTAACTTTGCCAATACCAATAATAAAATCTGGATTTTATGTAAAAAAGAGATCAAATGGAACATCATTGTTAATCACCAACAGTTTGTCCATTTTAATTTTAACATTAATGGCCATGTGGGCTTTGCTACTTTCACTTATGCAGGTTGTAGTAAGGAAGCTAGAAAGGAACTGTGGAGTTGCCTGTTGAATATCAGCCAGCTTATGGATTCCCCCTGGATTGTGGGGGGAGATTTTAACTGCATTGCCTCTACTGCTGAAAAAATTGGGGGTAGAACTCCTAACCTTACTAAGATGAATACTTTCACTGATAATATCCACAGGGCTGGACTGTTTTATTTGGGCTTTAAAGGTCCTGCTTTTACTTGGAAGAGGGGTAAAATCTGGGAAAGATTTGATAGATGTATGGTCAATGATAAATGGTACAATCACTTCCTTTTCACTTTTGTTACCCATCTAAGCCTTGCTGGTTCTGACCATAGACCTATCCTTATCAGCATCACTTCCTCAGAAAATACACCTTCCCCTTCCCCTTTTAGATATATGAACATGTGGTATTCTCATCCCTCCTACAATCCTTACATTCCCAACCTTTGGAATGAGATTTCACATACTGACCCTCTTATCAAACTCAGCTTATTACATATCAAAACTGCTAAAGCTCTGAGGAGTTGTAGTTGGGGGACTTTTAGGAATGTCCTCACAAATGTGCAAGAACTTGAGGAGGAAGTCCTAAGATTAGAGCAACTTGAACACGAGGGATTAGCTGAGGAAAAGGAACTGCTAACTACTCAAAATAAACTACTTACTGCTACTGATTACCAAGACCAATATCTAAAGCAAAAAGCTGCTATGAACATTTTCAATGAGGGGGACATGAATACTAAATTCTACCAGGCTTACATAAAGTATAAAAGGAAATGTAATACTATTCATGCTATTGAGACTATTGAAGGGAATTGGATTCATGAAAATGATGAATAACACATGATACTGTAAACTATTTCAAAAATCTGTTGACTCAAGAGAATAATCTCAGAAGCTCTATTGATCCAGAACATATCAATGTTGAGAAGGATTACACTGCCAATTTAAAACTTGCTGACATTCTTGATGAAGGGGAGATTTAGAAGGCTATTAACTCTATTGATATTAGAAAAGCAGCTGGTCCTGATGGTTTCACACCTGATTTTTACAAGAAATCTTGGGACATTATTAAACCTGAGGTGATTGCTGTTGTGGCCAGTTTTTTTCAAGGAAACAATCTCCCACAGCATTTCAGTGCCTCTACCCTTGTGCTGACCCCCAAATCTGAGATACAAACCACTTAGAATCACTTCAGACCTTTTTGTCTAGCCACTGTAATCAGCAAAGTGATCAGCAAAATCATTGTCAATCGACTACAACCACATCTTGAACACATTATTAAACCCAATCAGACTGCATTTGTGAAGGGAAAATCCATCATTGACAACACTCTCTTGGCACAGGAACTTCTGAATGATCTGAATAAGTTCTATAGAGGTGGTAATTTGATATACAAATTGAATTTAAAAAAAGGCTTATGATACTATTATCTAGGGATTCATTATGGATGTTCTTGTTGCTAGAGGTTTTCACTCTGACTTCTACCAGCTGATACATAGATGGCTTCACAACAATAATCATTCTATTATCATAAATGGCAAAGGCTGGGGTTCTTTTACTACATTCAGAGGTTTGAAGCAAGGGGATCCTTTATCCCCCACTATGTTTATTATTTCAATTGATTATTTATCCAGAATGCTTGATGACTCTCTCTTAAGCCAAAACTATACTATCTATCATCATAGATCCAACTTTGCTATCACTCACTTGATCTATGCTGATGATATCATGGTTTTCTCTAGAGCTCATAAA
>NEWO01000967.1:33251-65349 GCA_003013225.1 Phalaenopsis aphrodite
AAACCAACTCCCTATCAAGCTAAACAACTGAATTCCCAATGTCAAGAAGAAACACAATCTCAGCAACAGGGCATAACAATACATTGCCACACCCACAAGTCCAACAATCATCTTTGCACTCTGAGATAAGGGATTTGAAGCTTGTACCCCTGAGTCAGTAGCTGTAGGGAGGGGAAGAGAGTTGTGGACACTACAGGATGATCAACATGAGCACCTTCTATAGCTAGATAATTAGCAGGTCTATTAGCTTCCCTATACACAAAAGAGAAATGGATTTTACTTTCAGTACTAAGCTTGTTGATTCTATAAATCCATTGATTAATATGCCAAGAGGAAGACATCTTAGAATTTAGTAATTCCACCAGCAGGGAGGAGTCCACTTCAGCAAGAATCCACTGCCAATTGTTCTTTTTAGCAACATTTAAAGCCTAGAAAAGTGCAGTAGCTTCAGTTTCCAAAGCATCATCAGCATTATAAAGGGCCTTGTAAAACAGCAAAGTCTTCCCTTTGTGATCTCTGAAAATTCCCCCAATGCCTGCTCTCTTGTTTGTGTAGCTTCCATCTGTGTATATATATATATATATTGGTATACTATGCAAGTATGTGTATCGTTAACAACTAATATAGAATTTTTTGATTAAGACCTGAATATCGAACCCACAACAAAGATTATGCAATATGCACTTTTTTGGAAGTTTTTCTATTTTTTAAGAAATAATTACTTAAACTAAAAGTAATTTTTTGCAGGAATCTAAAATTTAAATATTTTTTTGGAATTTTTGATATTTTTACGAAAGAGTAATAACTTAAAAAGATAACTAATGTTTCTGTAGAAGAAAAGTTTTTAATATGAAAATATCTTTCTTCTTATCATCAATCAGTAATAAGTATAAGAGTTATGTTATGGAAGTATGCAAATTGTGTTGTGCTAAATAGGAGCAATAATATTCTTTACCCTTACTAGAGCTGCTATAAAGAAAATTGGCTAATTTAAAGTTTGAATATTTCTGACGACTGGCTAGGCAGGGAAGATATTAGCTCTCACTCTAGAGTTCCCTTGATTCCCACCACCTGGGCGCTAACATTCTCGTATCAGAACCTAAAACAATAAACCAAGTTGAGGGCTTTAACTTGTCACTTTAAAGTCCTCTAACTCTACACCCTTCAATGAATATTTCTCTTTTTATTTGAACTCAATCATATGAACTACATTCTCGTTCATACAACCTCATGTGTTTCTTTCCTATTATTGACTGAGAAAGTATGTGCCCGGTTCTTACAAGTCCTCACAACAAATTTTAACATTTGGATTGGCCAAATAAAGAAGTAAATAAAGTGCATGGATTAAAATCATTAAAACTTCTTCCAACTTTAAAGATCAGTACTCTCTACAACTTCCATCAAAAAATTAATTACTTATCATTTTTAGAAGAATGATAAAAAAAACTTCTCAGAATCTATGGAGAAAATAAAACCACAATTTAGTTTAAAAGAAGAAATAATTGTCAAACCAATAACAAGTCTCAATTAAAACCAAAAGTAGTCTAAAATAAAAGGATAAAATCTTATCTCAAGTCCTCCACCAAACTCTTAAAGTTACTTTGAATCTCTTCTCTTTTAGAATTACTCAAAATAAAATAACAAAAAGGATAAAGTAAATAAAAAGCGGTTTCTGAAAATCTCTCCAAACTAACTCCCTAGAAACGAACTTTCAAAACTTGCCACTATTTTTAGGACTCTATTCTAAGTCTTCTCTTCTTTCTTTTATAGTTTTTCAAGAGGTACTTTGGGATCTCGTCAAAATGTGTCTTTATTCGATGTATTTGCCCAAGAGATGCATCCTTTCATGATAATTTTCATCCCTGGTGGTTACAACCACCTATTAAGCCAATGAGTGCCTCAAAATCATTTTTAAAATTTGTGAAAACTGATTTCACTCCTCTAGTAACTGCCCCTGGTGCGTAAGTGCGGGGTATCGGCGCTTAGGCGCAACCTTCTCTTTTTAACCGGCGCTTAAGCGTCGGATTGGGCTGTTAGGCGCCAACTCTTTTGCACAATTTTTCACCTTTTTGGTCTAAATTTCATTCTTTTTCAATCCTTTAAGTATTTTTTCCATTTTTACTTGTATCTGCAAGAAAAACACAAATATACCTTCCATTAAAGAGCAATATCTAAAAAAAGGGGAAAAAAATGTGTCTAAAAACACTATATATTTTAGGTGTATCAGCTAGCCATGAGTTTAAGCCCAAATTATTGATCAAAATTGTGTGAATGGTTGTAATGAAGAGTTTTGGTGAAGGATTGAAATGATTTTGTGTTCAATTGGGGCTTCAATTTGAAGGATTTTAGAAATTTGGTCTCTTTCAGAATTTTGGGCTAGACTTGAGTCTAGATTTGGCTAGGTTTAGGCTAAGTCCAAATTGATTGTTGAAGATGGTCAATAAGAATGTAATAAAGAGTTGTCAACATAAATTGGGTGCCAATTTTGTGGTTAGGGCAATCAATTTGGTGGAATTTTGAGGTATGGCCAATTTGGGGCAGAATTGGGGATTTTTGGATTTTGGATGAAATTAAATAAAATTGAGGCCTCACCAAGGACAATTGAAGGTCAAGTTTGATGTGTAGGAATGTTATGAAGAGTTTAGGATTTAAATTGAGGCCAATTGAGTAGGATATAGAGTTCAATTTGGTGGAACCAAGTCAAGGGCCAAAGTTGGGGTTTTGACTTAGATCAAAATTGGGCTCAAAGTATGGGCCAATTGAGCTTATATTTGTTTTAAATGATCATATTGATGGTAAATTTGAGTTTAGGATTGAAATTGGGGGAAATTGAGACCAAATTGATGGGCATTTGAGGTAAATTTAGGGAAATTGGGACTTCAAAGGCAATTTGGTAGTTTTGGTAAACAATTATCAAATTAGGTCCAATTGAGTGGTTCAAATTGGTTTTTGAAACATTTGTAGTAATTTTTGAGGTTTTGGGAAGGTTTGGGGTGTCAAGGGTATTTTTGTAATTTTGACATTTTTGGGGGGTTATTTTGGTAAATTTGAAAAATTTGGGTAGTTTTGAGTAATTTGTGTATCTTCAAAAGGTTTAAAATGATTTTTAAACATTTTTGGGTATTTTGGGTGAATTTTAGAATTTTGGCCAAATTTAGGGTCCCAAGGGTACTTAGATAATTTGGGGGAGTTTAAGGGCAAAAGACCATGTTGAATATTTTTGGTTAAATTGGGGAGCTAACCATCATAAATGAGCTATGGACCAATGGGAACCCAATTTGGGTCCTCCATGCATTGGTCTTATCTAAACCCTAGCTTGGGGCTAGTAGGTTTAGGGGACCATCTACATGAGTCTCCCAAAGGATCAAGTAATCAAAGTGAGGAAAATTTTGGTTTAATGTTGTGAGTAATTATGGGAGAGAGTGAGTGCAAGTAAGTGCCTTAGCCCGAGACCAACACCCAGAGTCAACTATAAGGGCAAGCAGTTTTATGGGAACTCATCTTGAGCTCCCCCATCATGACCCTACCTAGTAAGTGCTAGAGGTTAGAACCAATATGTAGAGCTTCAAGTTGAGTAAAGAGGAGTTTAGAATTTATAATGGTGAGGGTTCCTTTTTTAGTTTTCTAAGAATAGTCAACAAGAAAGTCCTATGGCTAGACCTTATGCTATTAAAGAGGAAAAACAAAACCTCAACCAATAGGTGTGGTGTGCTAGGCAAGCATACCGCGTGTATTGGTATTGACCGACTAGATCAACAAAAATAATACAAACTTCTAAGTCAACAGACCTAGAAGGAGGTATAAAATTGTGTGTCTTATTTGTTTCCTCTAGGGAATTAGCAAGCGAATATCTGATCGAAGTCAAGAAGTAGGAACTCTCACTGGGACTGGAGAGTGGATTTGAGTTATCAAGTTTCAGGTTTTTAAAAGAGGATGGGAAACAGTATGTAAGTGCTGATCCCATGGTGAGAATTGAAATTTAGGTATTGATTCCAAAAAGAGTGTCGGAATTTAGGTACCGACTTTGAAAGAAGGGAACCAGAACTTAAGAATTAATCCCAAAATGAGAATTGAAGTTAAAGTAGCAATCTCAAGAGAGAGTCGGAAGTCAGGTACCGATCTCAAAAGGAGGGAGAATCAGAACTTAAAGACTGATTCCAAAAATGAAAATTGAAAGTTAAGAATCAATCTCAATAGAGAGTTGAAAGTTAAGGACCAAACTCAAAAGGAAGGGAATCAGAAGTTAAAGACTGATTCAAAAAAAAGAATTGAAAGTATAGGATCAATCTCAAAAGAGAGAGTCGGATGTTAAGGACCGACCTCAAAGGGAAAGGAATCAAAAGTTAAGGAATGATTCAAAAATGAGAATTTAAAGTTAAGGATCAATCTCAAAAGAGAGAGTTGAAAGTTAAGGATCGACCTTAAATGGAAAGGAATCAAAAGTTAAGGAGTGATTCAAAAAATGAGAATAGAAAGTTAAGGATCAATCGCAAAAGAGAGAGTCAGAAGTTAAGGACCGACCTCAAAAGAAAAAGAATCAGAAGTTAAAGACCGATTCAAAAATGAGAATTGAAAGTTAAGGATCAATCTAAAAAAAGAGAGTTGGAAGTTAAGGACTGACCTTAAAAGGAAATGAATCAGACTTTAAGGACTGATTCTAAAATGAGAATTGAACGTTGAGGATCAATCTCAAACGAGAGAGTCAGAAGTTAAGGGCCAACATCAAATGGAAAGGAATCAGAAATTAAGGACTGATTCAAAAATGAGAGTTGAAAGTTGAGTATCAATCTCAAAAGAGAGAGTCGGAAGTTAAGGACCGATCTCAAAAGGGAAGGAATCAAAAGTTAAGGACTGATTCCAAAATGAGAATTGAAAGTTAAGGATCAATCTCAAAAAGAGGATCAGAAGTTAAGGACCAATCTAAAAAAAAAGGGATATCAGAAGTTAAGGACTGATTCCAAAATGAGAATTGAATGTTAAGGATCAATCTCAAGAGAGAGAGAGAGTCAGAAGTTAAGGACCAGCCTCGAAAGGAATGGAATCAGAAGTTAAGGACTGATTCCAAAATGAGAATTGAAAGTTGAGGATCAATCTCAAAAGAGAGAGTCAGAAGTTAAGGAGTGACGTCGAAAGGAAAGGAATCAGAAATTAAGGAATGATTAAAAGAAGAGAATTGAAAGTTGAGGATCAATCTAAAAAGAGAGAGTCACAAGTTAAGGACCGACCTTGAAAGGAAATGAATCAAAAGTTAAGGACTGATTCCAAAATGAGAATTGAAAGTTAAGGATCAATCTCAAAAAGAGGATCAGAAGTTAAGGACCGATCTCAAAAAGAAGGGGAATCAGAAGTTAAGGATAGTTTCCAAAATGAGAATTGAAAGTTAAGGACCAGTCTCAAGAGTGAGAGAGTCGCTCCAAAGGAAAGGAATCATAAGTTAAGGACTGATTCCAAAATAAGAATTGAAATTTACAAAGAGTTTATGGTGTTGAACTCATAGATATGTGTTGTGTGAAAATGTTGACATTGTTGAGGAAAATGTGCAAAATTTTTGTGAGGTTTTGTGCAGAATGTGAAATTTCACAAGGATGTGAAGAGGTAATGTAGAAAACGATAGTCGTGTTGCATGAGTAAGGAGTAGGAGACCTCAAAACTAAAAGAATCGACTCAACATATTTGTTTCCTTTTCTTGTAGTTTTTATCACATTTAATAATAAAAATATGTTTTCAAAATTTAATTTTAGTTGGTTGATTTTTTCAAAAGAGAGTTGTTTTGTCGTTTGTTTATTTGTTATTTTTATTTAAGTTTTATTATCTTTAAGTTTTTTGTTGTTGTTTTGTTCTTTGTTCGTTGTAATCTCAAAACAACGTATGGTTCATGGCTTTTATCCATCGCACCAAAAAGACCAATAGAACAAATAGATGAAATTCTGAAAGATATTTCATTAATCTACTCTAATAAATGTTACATATTGAGCGTAGGCCAAAGCCTCAAAAAGTACAATTATGCTAGTTGCATCAAAGTACATCCAAACATATTCCATGCCAAGTACATATCATAGGATGAGAATGTCTGATACATATCATATCTATTGTAATGAAATGCAGTTAAACAGAAAGGAATCCTCTGAATGTATATCCTAGGTGAAGCAAGCTCTTGATCAAGTAGACCTTCTAAGCCATGCTCAAAGACAAGAGTTCTGTTTGCATGTACTTAGAGGTGCAACCCTCTCATAACTTGAATAGTAGTAGTTTTTCCAACTCTGGATCTGGTTGAAATCCATATGAAATTTTGCTGTTATCCATTCATCGAAAGGTCACAGATACCCTACAGTGTCATACCTCTGGAATACAGTGTTTGGCAACGTTTGCTCCACTCCCTTTAAGGACTAGCACTGAACCAACATGTAGCTAAACTTCTACGGACCCTCTAAATTCACCATGGCCAATGACATCTATTTCTTTTCCAAATAAAATATTTCTTTTACTTATGAATGAGACTGTGCAGAAAGGTCTCATAAAGTCATGATGGTCAATGCACGGATGTATGTAGTCTCCTTCATCATATATGTTGATAATACAACTGTTAGTGATATAACTAGCTGGCAGTATGCTCCATCAGACCATTCTTTTGATTATCCAATTTATCAATAGAGGTAATGGATCCACCTGATCATGTCTCAGAATCCCAAGAGGATTTCCTTGTCTATTGTTGGTGAAGTTGTAACAACAGCCGCACTCTATAGTGATCCTCCCCTTTCCTCGCATCCACTTTCTTGGCTCGGAATAGGCTCTTTCAATAAGCAGGCCTACTTGACCTCTATCTCTCAGGTAAAAAATGCAGTCGAGAATGTTTCGTTCATCACTTTCTTCGAAGACCCTGGAGTATAATTCCAATCCTTCTAATATGTTGATGAACCTACCTTGCAATTCTTCATAGAATTTGAAGTCCCTTTTGCAAACCTTGCTCATCTTGTAGTATTCTGGGTACGAATGATCGGTGGCTATCAAGGATGTTCCCTCATTTCAACGCTGACAAGAATATAGACTGTTGCTGCCTCTATGTGCAGTGGAATGTATGACTCTGCGTCCAACGGGATATATGGCTATGTATCTAATGGGACATATGGTTTTGCATCCATCGGGTAATCAGCAGTCTAAAATCCATTATCAGAGGATTCGTATCCCTCTAAAGTACTGTAGCGCTTAAGGTGGAGGACATTGCAGTCCAGGCACTCTACGAATGCCTCTGTAGCGGACGTACGTGCAGGTATCTCAGCTTTGCAGGTCGGGCAACCCATGCATAGAACATCTGAAGCTGGTAGTATTTATGGCTCTGTAACAAATTCTAACTCATCCTCTGTAGAAAAGCCCTAAACTCTCTGCCTCTTTCTGACATCTCCTTTCTTTGCATAGAAAAGCCCTAAGCTTTCAGCGGCTAGCATTTCTACGCTGAGTCCTCCATTGTGGTGCATCTGATAGTCTTTAATTATTGGCAACAACTAGGGCCCCAGTCTGCGTAGCTATCATAGACGACAAGCGACTGGTCCCCTCCATCTGGTCTTATTGTACTATCACATTTTTCTCCATCAGTGAGGAACTATCTCTGATGCCGAACCTTAGCAGTGAGGGTAGTCCTTCTTTGTTTTGACAACTGACCAAATCCATCAAAGGATCCACATAGTCCATTTCGACTTGACTAAAGTCCATGTCAAAGTTTATGGTGCCGCTCTGCGGCTCCCTTTCTTTGTTGAGTGCAAGGTTCCAGCAATCTTTAAAAGAAAAGATCGGGCTCTGGCCTAACATTTCTCTGCAGACGACAGGAAAAATACCATTGAACTGAAACTTAGCATGAAGAAGAACAAAACAAAGTGTTTATTAAAGAAAGTTTTAGTTTTATTTAGGTGAGAAAATTATTTATTTATGTGTGTATTTCATTTAATTTAGTAGAATATTAAGTTTAAAAAGAAAAAAATTGAAGTGTGTAATTTCAAAAGATTTTATTGTGTTGACAATAATCTTATTACAAAATTTTGGACCCGGTCACATACTTTTGGCCAAATAGATACTCCCAGAACAATCTAAATTTCAAATTTTCAAATCAAGCTATGTTAAGCAATGTCAAGTTGCGTAGTATGTCTTCATGTATCCTCTATTGATTGCAACACGGGTTTTTCACCAAAAAAATGTACTAACTGGTAGGATTTTCCTACGTAGACCTTTTCAATGACAAATGGTCCCTCATAAGTTGGATCAAATTTTCCACCTATATTACGGTGTGCAAGAATTGGTCTTTTGAGCACGAGGATAAGGTCACCAACTTTGAATGCCCTTGGACGGATCTATTTGTCATGAACTTGTAACATCTTTGCCTGGTAAAGTTCCAAAATTTGTTGTTCTTCAAGTCATTTTCCCTCAAGACTCTCTAATTCTTCAAGTCTGAGCTTTACACTTTCTTCCGTTGTAAGTTGGTTGGGGATAGCGACTCTGAGAGACGACGTCTGAACTTCTAATGGTAGTATGACATCGGACCCATACGCAAGGATGCAGGGTGTACACTGAGTGGGAGTCCTGAATGTCATCCGATAGGCCCACAAAGCTTCTAATAATTTGTTGTGCCAATCTCTTTTGTTTTCGTTCAGTGTTTTCCTTGAAATGTGTACCAACATCTTTTTGAAGGTTTCAGCCAAGCCATTTTCTTTAGGATAGCAAATTATAAGGTATCTCTAATCTATCCCGTGTTGTTTGACAAAATTATTGATTTTAGTGCTTTTAAAGGTTGTCCCATTGTAGAAAAATTTTCTTCGCAGTACTCTGAAAAGGTAGACGATTTGGCTTTTAAAGAATTGAAGGACGTGCTATGTTGTAACCTCTCATAGCATCACTGCCTCTGTCTATTTGGAGAAATAATCTGTAGCAGCAAGTATAAATTTGTGTCCTTTGGAGGATAAAGGGTTTATTAGAACTATTGTGTCCATGTCCGAACACTCGAATGACCACAAGGCAACGGTTGGGTGTAGCACATTTGGAGGTTGGGGTAAGACCACTTCATGCACCTGACACTGGTGACATCTTCTGGCTATATCTATGTAGTCGGACATCATTGCTGGTCAATAACATTTGAGTCGCTTGAACTTCTTTTTCATCTTCAGCCTTGACTGGTGAGCGCCACACAATTTGGCATGTACTTCTTTAACATTATTTTGTGCCTCGACTATTCTTAAACATCATAGCCACATATGGTCGAACGATCTCCTATGGAGGACGTCACCTACTAGAGCATATGACTTAGCCCTTTCTATAATCTGATGTGCCTCAGACATGTATTCTTGTAGCTTTCCCGTATGCAAATGTTCTACTAATGTCTTGCACCAATATTCATTGATATCCGCAACCACATTTATTGTTTCTTCTTTTCTGAGTTTGTGTAGAGTTTCAAGGTTGATTCGAGACAAAACTTGTCTTCCTTGTACTGTGACATCAATTGAATCCTCAGGGGGACATGTTAATTCTTTTGCAAGTTCTATTAAAGCTTCAACATGGGCATTATCTCCTCGAGGAATCACGTAGAAAGTTACACTGGCGATTGTTCCAATTGCTTCATCGTGTACTGATGTTATTTTGCTAATCTCGTCTTCAAAATCTTGTATTATCTGGCGACTAATTGGATGACGAGTTGTGAGTCGCCTTAGATGTCAATGTCCGTTATATCCATCGAGATTGTCAACTCTAGTTCGGTGATTAAGGATTCATATTCTGTTTCGTTGTTGGTACATGGCTCTGTCAGGTGATATGAGAACCTCAGCGTACCCTTATCTGGCATGATAAAGATCAAACCAATACCTGCTTTGCCTGGTATAACTACATAAAGTACATTTCCCAGTGTTGTGCACTAGAGAATTTCATTTGTAGTACTTGCTCATCTGGTAGTTAATCATTAAGTGGGGACCCAGCTGGAAGTGGGTGTGCAATGAGAAAGTTTGTCAAAATCTATCCCTTGATTGCATGGAGGGGAACAAAAGTTATATCAAATTGCAATAAGATCATCAACAATCTTGCTAGATGTCCCGAAGTGTTGGTCATGTCATCAAATATTGCAATAGATTAACTTTTAAAATTAGGGTAATCTTGTGATAAAGCATGTAATTTGTAAGTTTTTGGGTGGCAAAAATCAAGGCTAGACATTGCGTCTCAATTGGTGGATACCCTATCTCCGTCGGTATTAGGCAGCAACTCAAGTAGTAGAGTGTGTTTTCTTTACCCTTGTCACTGCCTTGGCTAAGAGGGCTCCAAGAAAGTTGTCTAAGGCCACGGTATAAAGTTTCAATGACTTCTCTGGTTAAGGAGCTACCAAGACAGGAGTTGTCATTAAATATTGTTTAACGTCCTCGAAGGCCCATTGACATTTCTCTTCCCAAACGAATTTGACATTCTTTTTAATTAATGTCGATAAATGCTGACACCTACCTGAGATATTTGAAATAAAGCATCTCAGATATGCCAACTTTCCTTGGAAGGAACGTAGTTGCTTCAAGGCTTTAGGTGGAGGCATTTCCAAGATGGCGTTAATCTTATCTAGATCAATCTCGATTCCTCGATGACAGACAACGAATCTTAGAAATTTTTGAGAGGTAACACTGAAGGCGCACTTTAAGGGATTCATTTTAAGGTCATATCATCATAACTGTTGAAAAATGATCCTCAAATCGTACAATTGGTCTATTTTTTCTTTACTTTTGATGACCAAATCATCCACGTAACATTCTACGTGGTTATGAATGAGGTCGTAAAAAATCTTCGTCATTGCATGTTGATATGTTGCTCCAGTGTTCTTCAGGTCGAATGACATTATTGTGTAGTAGAAAATTCTAATTGGTGTTCTGAAGGCTGTAAGTGCTGCATCTTTGGGAACCACCTTGATTTGATTGTATCCTATTGATCTATCCATGAATGAGAAGATTTCATGTGTCGAAGCGATGTCTACCATCATTTTTGGTATCGGTAATGAGAATTAGTCTTTTGGACATGCTTTATTCAAATCCCTAAAGTCAACACAAACACTTATCTATCCACTTTTTTTCTTCTTCTACAAAGTTAGTGTATGTTATTTTCTTCACCTCAGTGATGACTTGCTGCTTTTTTGAGACACATTCTTTTGGGAGCTTGTTTAACTTGGGTTATATTCTTTTTCACCCCAAGTTTATGAATTACAACCTCTGTTGACAGTCCTAGCATCTCATCATAGCTCCATGCAAATCAATTTTTGAATTCTATTAGCAATTTGATCAGTTGTAATGATTCTTCATCTTTGAGTAGAGAACTTATAAATGTAGGTCGAGGTTGCTCTTTAGTCCTGAGGTTAATTTCCTTCAATTCATCAACTATGGATTTAATTTCCTCCTCAAATTCTAGCAGAGCATCTTCTATTAGCTGATCAGAAGAGCCATCGTCTATATTGAGGCAAACCTCTTCTGATTCACCAATAACAATCATATAAAACTCGGAGTCATCGACTGGTTCGATTGTACCAAATCTGAGACCCTATTTTGAGTTGGGAGTTCGACATTTAACATTCCATAATTTTTCAAAAAGTTATAATATATCTTTCGACATTGTTTTGGCAAATATCCTTGTTGAATCAACTTTTGTTCACAACGCAAAAAGTAACCAAAAGTTAATTCCAGTACTTCATTAGGATCATCATCCAAAATTTACATGATTTTCAAGATCAGTAGAGGTAGATGCATGATAAAACTTGATCTGCTTTAAACCAGTGCTACAAACTTCCTTGACCTCTAAACTCTTGACCTTTTAAGCGAGAATCAGAGAAAGGGTCATGGCGTTCACATAGTGGTTTATCTGATCATACATCGTCTCATATTCGCTTTGCTCTGTACTTCTAAAGAAATATCGTACTGAGATTTCTTCTGTTTTGTCATCATTATTTCATCTTTGAAACTATCTTCATCACCATTATTGATGGTTAACCTAGTCCGTTCAATGATTAAGTTGACTTTTCATCGTCCACCTCCCCGGCCTCGACCTCGGCAGTGCGAACTAAAAGAACCTCTACCAACTTGTCGTAAAACACTGGTGGAAGATCGTTGAAGTGAAGTTGAATGACCTCCTCTTTGTCATTTTTCTGAATCAACACTTTTGTTTATTATATTTCCATGAGAGAGAACAATTTTCGTCGGAGGTGCGTAGTAGACAGTAATCAACGATAACTCCTTATATGCAACACTATAACAAAAATTTTGATTGTATTTTCACTTATAATTCCTTATTTCGCAACAAAATCAAAAAGTTGATCCTAAAGAAAATAAGAATTTAACTTTAATTTATATTGGGATGCTATGCAAGTATAGGTTCGTTATCAAGTAATATAGGAATTTGTTATTAAGACTTGAATATCCAACCCACAGGGAACATATGCAATATGCACTTTTTGGAAAACTTTCTATTTTAAAAAAGATAATTATTTAAACTAAAGATATTTTTACAATAAAGAAAGTTTAAATTTTTTTGGTAATTTTAATATATTGAGAAAAATAGAACAAACTTAAAAAGCTAATTTGAGTTTTTGTAGAAGAAAATCACTAAATATGAAAATATATTTCTCCTTATCATGAATTAGTAATAAGTATAGGAATTTTATTGTGGAAGTATGCATATTGTGTTGTGTCAAATAGGAGCAATAATATTCTTTACCCTTACTAGAGATGTTATTAAGAACATTGGCTAATTTAAAGTTTGAATAGTTCTGAAGACGGGCTAGGCAGGGAACAAACTAGCTCTCACTCTAGAGTTCCCTCGATTCCCTCCACCTGAGGGCTAACATCTCGTATAAGAAACTAAAATAATAAACCAAGTTGGGGGCTTTAACCCATCACTTTAAACTCCTATAACTCTACACCCTTCAATGAATATTTCCTTATTTATTTGCCCTCAATCATATGAACTATATTCTCATTCATAAAACCTCATGCAATTCTTTCTATTTGTTGACTGAGACAATACCATTCTGGTTCTTACATGTTCTCACAATAAATTTGAACATCTGGATTGGCCAAATCAAGAAGTAAGTGAAGTACATGGAGTTCAATCATCACAAATTCTTCCAAATTTAAAGATCAATACTCTCCAAAACTTCCATCCAGAAGTTATTACTTATCGTTTTAAGAAGAAAGATAAAGAAAACTACTCAGAATCCATGGAGAAAAGAAAACCACACTTTAGTATAAAAGTAGAAATGATTGTCAAACCAATAACAAGTCTCAATTAAAACCAAAAGTAGACTAAAACAAGTCTCAATTAAAATCAAAAGTGAATCTCTTCTCTTTTACAACACTCTCAATATAAAACTAAAAAAAAAAAGATAAATATGTGGTGCCTGAAAATCTCTTCAACTAACTCCCCAATTTTTGAACTTTCAAAACTTTTCTAGTACTTTTAGGACCTCTTTCAAATTCCTAATCTTCTTTTTTTATAATTATCCAAAAGGTGCCATGTTATCTCTTCAAAATGTGTCTTAATTCAATGTGATTCCCTAAGAGAAGCATTATTTCGTAATAATTTTCGTCCATGGTGGTTGTAACCACATATTATGCCAATAGGTGCCTCAAAAACCTCTTCAAAATTTGCAAAAATTGAATTTACTTGTCCAATAACTTCCACTGGCACTTAAGCGCGGGGGTGCTTAGGCGCGGCCTTCTCTGTTTACCCGGTGCTTAAGCGCCGAATCTGTATATGAGTTTCTTAGGCGCCAAAACACTCCTTTAAGCAATTTTCACCTATTTGCACAAAATTTGATTCTTTTTCTCACCTTTAAGCTTTTTTCACATTTTTACCTTTACCTGAAAGAAAAACACAAAAATACTTTCCATTAAAGCTCAATAACTTAAAAATAGGTATAAAAATATGTCTAAAAATAATATATATTTTACACGTATCAAAATCCCCCATACTTAAAATGTTACTTGTCCTCGAGTGACACTTCAATCTTTAAAAACTATATATGTAATATGAGTTTCTTTAGGAGTTATTAAAATTTAGATTTAGAAATATAGTAGTCTCTAAATTTATGTATATGAGTTTTTTAGTTCCTTTCTAATTTAGAAATATTGTAAGTCTTCCAAATTTAGAATTTAGTTCTTTTATTATCTCCACTTAAAAAAAATTATTAAGATTTATTTTACTTGCTACATTATATCTATAAGTTTAAGATTTTCTCATGTCTTATACTTTAAAAAGATCAAATGTAGAACCATTTTTTGATTAGGCACTAATCCACAAGCATCTCCTCCCTTAAATTTTTTTCTTTTTCTTTTTCTTTTCTCTTTTTTTTTTCTTTTTCTCTTCCTTTTTTTATTCTCTTTTTCTTTTCTTTTCTTTTTAGGCAACGATTACTTTATCTAGATATGTCTTTAATAATTTTGAATTATACTTTTTCTTTCTTAAAGCAAAGTCTTGATACAAAACTTTTACTTATAAATATAACAATAGCTTTGATAATTATTTTTAATAAAAGAAATTTAGGTATTAAAAATAAAAGTCTAAATTTTTAAAATTTTCAAAAATACAATGTTTCTTACTAAAGATTGTTACTTATATTAATCATCTTCTACACTAAAAACTTTTAATTTAAAGTTTTCTTCATTACTTAAAATTTCAACTAAATTCTCTTACTCATTTCTAAAATCAAATTTTACTTCCCTAATATAACTTCATATACATGATCAATTTTTCTTTTCAAATCAAATTCAGTTGTACTTCATTTGAGAACAAATAAAACTAAAGTTTTGAAAACATTTTTCATCCCCCCCAAACTTAAATTTTTATCAGAATAAATAGTTTAGCATCAAATATATAAGCAGGAATGACAATAAGAATAAAATGCTTACAGGAATTTTTATAACCTAATGATACAAGTAAAACTAAAAACATGAGTAAAATTAATTTTGATCAAATTTTCGAATATTTTCATTTCAATTTAACATGTAGAGATTTAATCGACTTCTAAACAGTGGGTATAAATATAAAAGCAAACTAACACACCAACTTGACTTCATAATCTCAACCTAAAAGCAAACTCACAAACATGATAAATAAAAAATACAGGATAGCAATTTCTTAAGTTTAAAAGTTAAGACCTAAGTTAACAAGATTTTCAACTTTACAAAAGACATAGAATTAAGTTATGTTCTAAACTAACTAAATAAAAAAAATTCACAACAGTTACTACCCTAGAATTTTAAGACAAACTACTAACTATCACAAACATTACAACACAATTAAAAATAAAATTCTCACACATCACAATATCTAAACAAGTAAACATACGTACATATCTCAAGTCCTAAACATCAAAACACATCACATCAAAATTCTCACTTAAACATAAAAGTCCAAACCACATTACATAGTTTAAACCAACACACAGATGCCAATGTAGCAAGCTCAGACTACATTGTTCATTTCATATTACAATCATAAAAATATATCTTTCAGTTCTACTCCTCATCCTCTGAATCACAGCTATCCCAAAATTTTGTGGGCTCATAATCATGGTATCTATGATATGGAGGAAATTGCACTCCTTTGTTACTCCTAATGAGGCTCTCCAAAGATGAGTAAAATTTCTCTTCATAATCACTTTTTCTCCTATTATATCTATCTGTATGCTCTGCAAAATGCTCTAAAATTTGTAACATATTAGCGGTAAAGTTAATATTATCCATCATCCTCTACAATAATTGATTTTGGGTCTCAGTAGACTCACCTCTAGATGTAGCAGCATGTGAAGAAGATGGTCAAGATGTAGAAGAAACAGAGGTAGAAGCAGCATACGTCTATTTTCCATAACTCCTAGAAAATCCTACTCTCCAACAAAAAATAGAATGCTCATAATAAGTCTTCACAGTCACCCTAGTGATAGGCTCTAGAGATAACAACACTTCCTCTCAGCTATCATATTTAACTCTAGCGTGCTCACACAAAGAAAAAGATCAAGGAAGCAAATCTCAGACTTGTAGTAGTAATGACAGTGGCAGAACTGATGATAGTCTGGCATACTAAAGCTCATATGTTGATGAGCTTTCCTTCTTGGATACAATGATTTAACGTCATTCTCTCTCTGTGGTAACTTCACTACAATGCTTTGTTTGTAGCAGACGAGCATAAACAAAATAGTGTCAGACTTTTGAAGGTGCACATAACTTTGAAGTTGGAAAGTTGACTCTCCTCTCATTAGTGATCTTCTAAAGTCCTCTTCCAATAGTTAAGTAAGAAAAAATATCGTCTAACTCTACTTCAGTCGAACTATAATTTGCATAAAAACATAACGTATGAGGTGGCAGATGATAAAGTAAGTTGATGACCTAAGTGAAAAGGGTACCAACTTTTCTCAAACCATGAATCTATTGTCTTCAGCCTCATGGAGGTTTGCATAGAACTCTCTAACAACAGAAATAAGAACCACAACAAAGAAACAGCAGAATCATTCCCACTACTGGCGAACGATCAAATCCTCTATGTCTCTGCCTGGACTCCTAAACCACCGCTCCTGAATATGTTTTCATGATTGCAATGCATCACTATACTGATCCTAGGCCTTCAAACTAATAAATTTAGTCGAATTGAAAGGGCTTTTCATTTGCTCCTCTTCATTCTTGGTGCCATTCTACAAATTTTATAAATTCTAAAAATAACTTCAAATATCAAGTCTAAATTATTAAACTAAACTTCCAAAGTGTAATCTTCACGTCCCATGCAATTTCCATTGATTTTTTTCTCATTTTTCACCAAGAATAGTGAATTTTTGTATTTCTCCAAATGTGCTTAAAACACATAGTGAAAATCCAAAATGTTTGCATAGAAGTAAAGCTCTTACCTCAAGGAACTTGGATCTAGTGAATTTCACTTGATTAGACCAAGAAATCTTCACTTTACATGTGTCCTAGCCTTCCAAACTCGTGATTTGGAGAGGTTGAAGGTGACGGGAAGCGTAAAAATGTCGATTTTTGGGCTAAAATTTTACTTTTAGCTGTTTGCAAACCGGTTTTCATGAGCAAGCGCTTAAGCTTGAGTGAGTGACTCTTAGGCACCTTCCTCTCGGGTTGGCTCGCGCTTAAATGCGAGATGTGGCTCTTACGTGCCAGTGCATGATTTTAAAAAATATTAAATTAAAGTAAAATGCACTATTTCCCTAAGTAAACCACACCTAAATGGTCTCATAGCTCTTAAATGACTATTTTCAACTTCTTATAACTCCCCTCTTTCTCAAAATTCTCTATAATAACTATTTCAATTTAAGGCTAAAAATAACACAAATTTTCACACAAACAAACTTATATTAATTCACAAACAAGTACAAATACCTTTAAACTTTTAATGCTCACTCCAAATAGTCTTGAATGAGAAAATGTTTCTAAATACAAATACACAATAATCGTTACACAAAAAGAAGTCATAAATACTTAAAACAAGACTTAAACACTAAACCACTTGAAAACAACAACTTCTAACACACAAATTCTAACACTAAACTTAATTCCATTCTTCATTCAAAGGAACAAATTCCTGTCTTTCATTAGTCTCTCCAGGAATAGAGAGTTAATAAAACGAACGGTGGTAACGAGCTCTAATATTATCTTTTTCAATCCACATCTGTTTAATGAAAATCGCCTTATCCGCTTCCTCTATGTAACTTATGTGGCTAAACTGCAACTTCAATTGCCATCTAATATGCTCTAGATATGCATGCAACTCAAGTACTTTGGTCTCCAATAAAGCCATAGTATTCTCCATTTCATTGATCTTCTCTGATATCGCTTCAATACTAACGACTAAGAAATCGTTATACATTTCCAGTGGACTTTGACTAATGAACCTCTTCCTCATGGTTTCTTTCTTCTTCTATAAATCCTTCTCCCATGAAGTTATTTTCTCTAAATCACACTTTCTCTCAGACTTTTAGGGCTAGAAATGATCTGGGGTGAAATTCCTTCACAGAACCCTTCTATTTATAGGCCTAAATCCTTCCACTAACTCCTATACATGTTTAGAAACTTTCTTGGCACATTTTTTCAATCTAATTGGCAATTAAACCTTCTAGAATATTAATTTTGTACATGTGTTTAAACTGTCATGCTTAATTGTTGACTTTGGCGCTTAAGCACTAGTGCACACTTTTGCACTAGTCAACTTAACATCCAAATTGTGATTCTAACATGTCTTGGTCAATAAATAAAGTCTTAAAATCCTTACTAACACATAATAGTTTCAAACAAACTACCCCAATTTTCTTAAACACACACAAAACAATAATAAAAAAAGGAAACACAATGATAACTATGGGTTGCCACCCGCAAAGCGCTTGGTTTTACGTCGTGAGCCCGACGTAACTAGTGCTTATTTTGGTTCACCAAACATAATTCCATCATTAAGTTTATGTTAATCCCCTATAAAATAAGATTTTAGTCTATGTCCATTAACTTTAAATGTTTTCTCAAACTTAGGATCTTTAATATCCACAGCTCCATAAGGATAAACTTTTATCACAACAATTGGACTCATCCAGTTGGACTTAAGCTTGCTTGGAAATAATCTTAACCTTATATTATATAGCAAAACTTGTTGCTTTGGCCAAAAATTTTTAGTAAGAATCCTACAATTATGCCACATCTTCATCTTTTTATTATAAATTTTGACACTCTCATAAGATTCATTTCTTATCTCTTCAAGCTCAATTAATTGCAATAACCTTTTCTCACCAGCATCTTTCAAATTATAATTGAACACTTTAATCTCCTAATATTCTTTATGCTCAAGTTTAACTGATAAGTGACAAGCTTTCCCAAATATTAGCTTATATGGGGACATTCCTGTAGGAGTTCTGTATGCCGTCTCATAAGCCCACAAAGCATGGTCAAGTTTAACTGCCCAATACATTTTTGTTAGATTTATGGAGTTTTTCATAATTCTTTTAATTCTCCGATGGGATAATTCAGCAAAACCACTTGTCTGATGATGATAAGAGATAACAATCCTATGATTTATATGATATTTACTTAATAATTTCTTTATTATGGCATTTCTAAAATGAATTCCCCCATCAGTAATGATTACTCTCGGCATCCCAAATCTACAAAATATATTTATTTTCAAAAATTTTGCAACACTTTGAGCATCACATCGTGGTAAATCAACAGCTTCTAACCATTTGGATACATAGTCCACTCTTAAAACAATATATAAATTTTTGAAAGTTGGTATAAATGGTCCCATGAAATCTAATCCCCAAACATTAAATTTTTCAACTTCTAGCATATAATTAAGGGGCATCTCATTTCTTCTAGAATTATTGCCTACTCGTTGACATTTATTACAACTTTTGATATTAGCATTAACATATCTAAAAAATACAGGCAAATAGAATCCATATTGTAGAATTTTGTATGTTGTTTTATTAACACCAAAATGTCCCCAAAAATCAAAATTATGAAATTTTTTTCCAATTTCATAAGTTTCTTCTAATGATAGACATCTTCAAAAAATTAGATCCTTTCTTTTATTATATCAAAATGGGTCATCCCTAAAATTACTCTTAGCTTCAGAAATGAATTTACTCTTTTGTTGGTATTTCATTCGATAGGGTATAAAATCACTAACAATAAAGTTCACCATGTCGGCATACCACGAAACATGCCACTCATTAATAGTGAACAAATTTTCATCTGTAAAATGTTCATTAATTTATTGTTCAAAACATAAAGGTTTTCTAACTTAAGCCTCGATAAATGATCAGCTATTTGATTTTCATTCCCCTTTCGATCTACTATTTCAAAATCAAATTCTTACAAAAGAAGAATCCAACTTATAAGTCTAGGTTTAGCATCCTTCTTTTTCATTAAGTACTTAATAGCATAATGATTTGTATGCACTATACAATGAGTTCTAATTAAATATGATCTAAATTTATCAAAAGCATATATTATTTCTAAAACCTCTTTTTCAGTTGTTGTATAATTGATTTGGGTTTCATTAAGAGTTTTACTAGCATAGTAAATTACTTTGAAAATTTTATCATATCTTTGTCCTAAAACAACTCTTGTAGCATAATCACTAGCATCACACATCAATTCAAAAGGTTTTCCCCAGTTTGGTGAAACTATAATTGGTGCATTGATTAATTTTTCTTTTAATAAATTAAAAGCTTTTAGGCTTTTCTCTTCAAAATTGAAAATTGCATCTTTCTCCAGTAAATGACATTAAGGCTTAGAAATCTTTGAAAAGTTTTTAGTATATCGCCTATAGAATCCATCATATCCTAAAAAGCTCCTAATTTTCCTTACTTTTATTGGATAAGCTAAATTAGTGATCACTTGAATTTTAGCAGGATCTACTTCCATACTATTTTTTGATATTTGATGACCTAATATAATTCCTCCTGCTACCATAAATTGGCATTTTCCCCAATTAAGGCATAAAATTGTTTCTTCACAACACTTAAGAACTTTAGATAAATGTTCAAAACATGAATCAAATGAAGTTCTAAACACTAAAAATTTATCCACAAATACTTCAATCCTTTTTCAATTAAATCACAAAAAATTTACATCATACATCTTTGAAATATAGTAGGGGCACTACATAAACCAAAGGGCATTCTTCTAAAACCAAAAGTACCATAAGGATTGGTAAAAGTTTTTTTTTCTTTATCCTCGGGAGACATTTGTATTTGGTGATAACCAGTATATCCATCCAAAAAATAATAGTATTTATGCCAAGCTAGTATATCCAGCATTTGATCTAGAAAGGGTAATAGAAAATGATCTTTCCTAGTGGCAAGATTTAATTTTCTATAATAAATGCATATTCACCACCCTGTAACTTATCTAGTAGGTATTAATTTTTTATGTTCATTCACAGTTACATATACTTCTCCTTTCTTAGGAACACAGTGAATTGGACTAACCCATGCACTATTTGAAATAGGTTCGACAATTCCAGCATCTAACCACTTTAAAATTTCTTTGTTAACAACTTCTTTCATAACAAGATTTAGGCTCCTTTGAGGATCAACCTTGGGTTTCCAGTTCTCTTCCGTATGAATTCTATGCATGTAAATTAAAATCAACAATTGTCCATCCAAAGGCTTTCTTAAAAATTTTCAAAATTTTCATCAACCTTTCTTCTTCTTCCATCGTTAATTTTAATGAAATCATAACTGGTAAAGTAGAGTAATCTCCAAAAAAAGCATATTTTAAATGTTCAGAAAGTAACTTCAACTCATGTTCTGGAGGTTTTTTAATTTATGGACAAAATGATTTATCTTTGTCTATCGTGTACGAAATTTTAAAACTTTCTCGAACATAGTTTGAGTCTTTCTTAAAAATTTCTTCGCATCGATCTAATTCCACTTCTTGAGCGTGTTCCAAATCTTTTTCTTCAGATTTTTCTTCATAAGTTGTTTTGAAATGACATTCACTTAGATATCTTATCACATCCATCCTATAACATAAATCATCTTTACCTTTTGCAGGATACTTCATTGATCTTGAAATATTGAAAGTAACAGTTTGATCTTTGACGCACATTGGTAATTCTCCGTTCTACACATCTATTATTGCTCTTCCTGTTGCTAAGAAAGGTCTGCCAAAAATGATAGGTATCTCTTTATCTTCCTCCATATCTAGCATAACAAAATCAATAAGAAAGATAAATTGATCCACTTTCACTAGGACATCTTCTATAACTCGTTTAGGGTATGTTATCAAACGATCTGCTACCTGCAGAGTTACAGTAGTAGGGGTTATTTCTTCTAATCCCAATCTTTTAAATATTGATAATGTCATAAGGTTAATGTTTGCACCTAAATCACATAAAGCTTTCCCATAAAATATGTCTCCTATTGTACATGGAATAGTAAAGATAACAGGATCTTTATGCTTTTAGGAAGCTTTTTCTGAATTATAGCACTGCACACCTCACTAAGTGTAACAATCTCATTATCTTCAAACTTCCTTTTCTTGTTGAGAATATCCTTCATAATCTTTACATAGCATGGCATTTGTTGTAAGGCTTCAGCAAATGGAATATTAATTTTAGCCTTCTTAAATATTTGCAAAAATTTTGAAAATTTCTTATCCAACTTCTGCTGACGAAGTCTCTGAGGAAATTGAGGTGGTGATTTTTCTAAATCAATTTTTAGCATAGAAATAGGTCTTTTAGAATCTTTTTGAGCGTCCTTATTTGATTTTTCAATTTCTTCTCTCTCAACTTCAATTTCTTATTAGACCCTACCTTCCAACTCTCTTCCACTTCTATGTTGAATGGCTTTTACTTGCTTTTTTTTTTGGTCTTTTGGATTTGATTCAATGTTACTAGGAAGTGTTCCTTTGGATCTATTAATTAATGAATTTGTCATTTGATGAAGTTGATTCTCAATATTTCTAATTATAGCTCCTTAACTTTGTATTTGATTTCCCATTTGTAACACCACTTCTACTATAGACAACTTCTTCTCCTTAAATTGTGTATTGTTGTTGAAACCTGGAGGATAAGTAGATATATAATTATTATTCCTTTGATTTTTCCAGTTTCCCAATGAGTTTACTTGTTTGTTCCCCCGTTGCTAATTATTACCACCTGAATTATTATTCCAGTTAAAGTTTGGATGGTTTTTCCAACCTAGGTTATAATAATTTGAATATGGGTTATTCTTCTTATTATTTATAGCATTGAAAAGAATGTAATATTTGACCTAATGAATTCTCTTCAATCGTGGAAATTGGTTGAGAAAAATTCAGTCCAAATTGGCCTAACTTCCTTGAAATTGCAGCAACTTCATTTGCTAACATAGTAAATGCATCAGTTTCATGAATATTGGATACTTTCTTAAGTTTCACCCACTGAGAAGGCTATTGAAAATTATTTGTAGCGTTTTATGAAATTAAAGCATAAGCATCATGAAATCGTTTTGACATCAATGAACTACCAGCAGTGGCATCGCTAATTGATCTAAGAGAACCAACTAATCCATTATAAAAAGTTTGACTTATCAATCAATCTGGTATAGCTTGGTGATGACACTTTTTTAAGAGTTATTTAAATATTTCCCATGCTTCATAAATAGATTCCACTTCAAACTGATTAAAAAATGTAATATCATTTCTAAGCTTCACAGTTTTTTATGGTGGAAAATATTTAGCAAGGAATATTTGTGCTAAATCACCCCAAGTTTTGATAGATCCCGGTGCTAATGTATTCAACCACAACTTAGCTTTATCTCTCACTGAGAAGGTAAATAACTTAAGTCTTATGGCATCATCTGACACACCATTGTATTTAAATGTAGCGCATAATTCTAGAAAATTGGAAAGATGTAAATTTGGATCTTCAGTTGGTAATCCTCTCAACTGATTATTTGATATCATTTGGATAATAACAGGTTTAAGCTTAAATGAATTAGGCACTACAGTAGGTTTTGAATACTACAATGAAGTTCATCTACAGTAGGGTTGACATAATCTCTTAAAGGTCTAAACTCTTGATGAATTTCAGCATTTTAATCATTTTGGTTTGCCTTTTCTCTAATTTTTTTTTGGATTTTTCAAGTTTTTTAATTTTTTTTGTTTTCTCTGATTTTTCTAATAGTTCTCTCTAATTTAGAATCGTAGGGCACTAGTCCTTCAGAAGCCAAACTACACACACACAAACTTAAATTAAAATAAAAACTATACACACACAAAATAAAATAAAATAACTTAAAGTTTAAATAAGACTTTCTAAAAATAGAAATTTGCTTTTAAATAAATAGATTCTTTATAATTTTCACTTCATTTCCCCAAAAACGGCGCCAAAAACATGATCCTCGATAACTTCTTATATGCAATAGTACAACAAAAATTCTGACTATATTTTTCACTTATATTTCCTTATTTCACAACAAAACCAAAAACTTGATCCGAAAGAAAAATAAGAATTTAACTTTTAATTTATATTGGGATACTATGCAAGTATACTTACCGTTATCAAGTAATATAGAACTTTTTGATTAAGACCTGAATATCGAACCCACAGGGAAAATATGCAATATCCACTTTTTGGAAAAATTTCTATTTGTAAAAAGATAATTATTAAAACTAAAGACATTTTCGCAGTAAAGAAAGTTTAAATTTTTTTGATAATTTTAATATTTTGACAAAAACTGTACAAACTTAAAAAGATAACTTGAGTTTTTGTAGAAGAAAAACACTAAATATGCAAATATCTTTCTCCTTATCATGAATCAGTAATAAATATAGGAATTTTGTTGTGGAAGTATGCATATTGTGTTGTGTCAATTAGGAGCAATAATATTCTTTACCCTTACTAGAGATGTTATAAAAAACATTGGCTAATTTAATGTTTGAATAGTTTTGAAGATCGACTAGGCATAGAAGATACTGGCTCTCACTCTAGAGTTCCCTTGATTCCGTCCACCTAGAGGCTAACATCTCGTATTAGAACCTAAAATACTAAACCAGGTTGGGGGCTTTAACCTCTCACTTTAAACTTCTCTAACTCTACACCCTTCAATGAATATTTTCCCATTTATTTGCCCTCAATCATATGAACTAAATTCTCATTCATACAACCTCTTGTGATTGTTTCCAAATATTGACTCAGACAATACCATCGCGGTTCTTATATGTTCTCACAAAAAAATTGACATCTGGATTGTCCAAATAAAGAAGTAAATGAAGTACATGAATTTAAATCATCCCAACTTCTTTCAACATTAAAGATCAATACTCTCCATAACTTCCATCCAACTTTTAATTACTTATCATTTTAAGAAGAAAGATAAAGAAAACTACTCAGAATCTATGAAGAAAACAAAATCAAACTTTAGTTTAAAAGTAGAAAACATTGTCAAACCAACAACAAGTTTCAATTAAAACCAAAAGTAGTCTAAAATAAAAGATAAAAAATTAAAACCAAAAGTAGTTTAAATTAAACCACTAAACTCTTCAAGTTCCTTTGAATCTCTTCTCTTTTACAACACCATTAATATAAAACTAAAATATAAAAAAATGGATAAATATGTGGTGCTTGAAAATATCTCCAATTATCCCACCTTTTTTTAAACTTTCAAAACTTTTCCAGTACTTTCAGGACCTCTTTCAAAGTCTCAATCTTCTTTTTTTTATAATTATGCAAAATGTGTCTTGATATCTCTTCAAATTGTGTCTTGATTCAATGTATTTCCCCAAGAGATGTGTCCTTTTGCAATAATTTTAGTCCATGGTGGTTGTAACCACCTAATATGATAATAGGTGCCTTAAAAACTTTTTCAAAATACTCAAAAATTTGAATTTACTCGTCCAATAACTGCCACTGGCGCTTAAGAGCGGAGCCTCTGGCGCATAGACACTGCCTTCTCTGTTTACCCGGCGCTTAGGCGCCAAAACACTTTTGCACATTTTTCACCTATTTGCTCCAAATTTAATCCTTTTTCACTCCTTCAAGATTTTTTCACCTTTTTCCCTGTACCTGAAAGAAAAATACAAAAATACGTCCCATTAAAGCGCAATATCTCAAAAATAGGTATAAAAATGTGTCTAAAAATATTATATATTTTAAACGTATCAGACAGTATCTTCATGAATAACCACTTCATGCACTAAAAAAGGCTTTCTTAAATCTCCCTTGATGCAATGTTCTTGTCCTTCTTTCTAGTATTTAATGCATTGGTGTAGACACAATGGAACCATGTTGTGTTCATGAATCCACGGTCAACCAAGTAGAGCATTGAAAGAGGTCTCTGCGTCGATGATATGAAACTTGGGGGTTGTTGCTAGTTCCCCAATCTTCATAAGCAATGTAAATAATATGAGGGCTCTCTCTCCCTTTTGGTTGAATCCTCTTAGCATCATTATATTGGCCATAAGTTCCTTAGCTTCAATAATAGGCTAATGTCCATAGACTCATCAAGTTGAGGGATGCTCCAGGATCTACTAAAACTCTGGACAACACAAATCTTCCAATATTAATGGAGATGTAGAGTGGATGATTGTGGTTTACGGTACCGAGCAGCAAATCTAAATATGTGAAGGTTACCCCAGACAGTTCCTTCAACGAGCAAACTTCATCCGAGGATGTGCTGGCCAACTGGGCTAAGAAAATCTCTGGGTCAAGCTAAGCTGTAACCATAGAATCTTTCATCTCTTTTGGCAGGATCAGAGCATCGTAGATGCTTAATCTGGTCGGTAACTTCCTAAGATGAGCTTGCACATTGTAATCCACTTTGTATGATCCTCCAGTTTTCTCTTGGTTGTGTGGTTCTTCCACTGGTGGAGGTGGAGGTAGTTCTTCTTGAGTTACTATTCCGCACCTTAAGTTCACATCTATAATTTCTTCTTATTAAGATATCATTTTTGAGTCTTTTGACATTTTCTCTTTATCAAAAAGATCTAGGTTGATGGCGAGTGGTGCTCAAGAATTGGTTTCTCACTCCCGGTGCTATTAAAAGTGGTATCACCGATGTCTTCTTCAGTCTTGTTAGTGAGTTCATTGGACTTGAGTACGATTTGAGGTTCATTTTGAAAATCAAGATTGAGGATAAATTGGTCAAAATCAGGTACGTTATCACCAAAAAAAATTAAAATGTTGCCGAAATCACAATCATTGTATTTGTAAGATCCTGGAGGGGTAAAAAAATAATCATACAAAGTAAGGGGTTCAGAGACATTCTTCCCCAAATCCAAAACAATTAACCTATTAGAGGTAGACCCTATCCTACCCCTGTGCTATAAATCTTCATAGTTGTGTTCTTCTTCTTCTTTATCTTTGATGACGACGAATCTCCGGTTGAAATCTTCATCTTGGGTTTGGCAGGTTGAAGACTCTGAACAGAGACTTGTTTTGATGTGTTGTGATTTTGATTCAATATTTTATTGGATGATTTGCTCCAAACTTTGTTCCATCCATCTTTTTCGGTATATGTAGAAGATTGTTTTGATGAATCTTGCATTTTGTTTAGGACCCTCTTAAGCTCATCCTAAGTTGTACTCCATCCATCTTCTCCAGTATATGGATCAATCAGAGAGATTGGTTTAATCGAAATAACATTTATAGAAACTTTTTCAGGTTCTTTTAAATATTCTTTTGGGATAGTTATATTCCCTGCTTTAAGATTCTTCTCAAGCCAATCTTTAAAGATGAAACATTCTTCTCTAGTGTGCCCAGGAAACCTGTGGTATGGGCAATAATTTGGTTGATCTTTCTTGTTGACCTCGTCAGGCTTCTTTGGATCTGGTAGTTTGAATTCAGGCTTCTTTGGATCTGGTAGTCTGAATTCAGGCTTCTTCATCAAACTTCACAACATCTTGGATACAACTTCATCTTTGAAAAATACATCAGTTTATGTTGTTCTGCCAAAGATATTCTATTATTCCTTGTTCGAGGTGATCCTTCTTGATGTGTTCGCTGGTTAGACTGGCTATTCTATTTCTCAGCATGTTGTGATGAAGATTGACAAGGATTTTAAGCATATATCTTCATTGGTTGGTTCCTTTATCAATAGTCTCTACTGTTCCTGACTTCCTTTCAAATACTCTAGTTGCCTTGGATTTCTCGTGAGAATCCATATGTTTGATTTCTTCTTGAATACTGCTAGCTTTGCTAAGTAGCTTCTCGAAGGATTGGATGGTGAGTCCCTTGAGCATGAAAGCTACTGGCCCATGAATTCTTTTGAGTAAGATCTCAATTGCATGATGTTCTGAGGTTCACAATTCATGTTAAGGTTTCTCTACCTCAAAATGTAATCCACCAAAGTCTCATTGGGCTTTTGTTTTTCCATCATGAGCTCTCCTATAAAGACATGGTGTTGCACTCCAGCAAATCTTTTCACAAATAATTGTTCCAACTCGGCAAATGTCTTAAATGATCTGTTTGGCAAATCGACATACCAATTGAAAGCAATCCCAGACAAGCTGCAGACAAACTGTTGGAAAAGTAAAGCTTCGTTACTCTTTGTGTTGCCATAATTGGCTAAAAAATGTGTTATATATTGTTTAGGATTTCCAGTCCCATCAAATATCTTAAAGTTTGGGGGTATGAAAGTCTTGGGGAAGGGTACGACATCGAATTCTTCTGGGTAAGGTCTACGCTTTAAATACAATGAACCACCCTTAGATTGGGTTAAGGCCTCTCAAACTTGCTTGACCATTTGCTTAAATTGCTTCTCTGGCATGGTGTTCGATGGAGAATCCTTCTTTGGTTGCTCATCCCTGTTTGCTGAGGCAACTTCTCTTCTTTCACCTGTAAGATATATAATTTCTGGTTGGTTAACCCTTAGAGAAGCTAACTGTGGGGGTTGAGATTGTCCATGAATTGTGGCCATAGCAGTCATGGGTGCGGCCATCTCTTCTATCCTTTTCTCCAGTTGGCTGACTTGCTCATCCCTTAGAAGGATAGCCCTATGCAACTCATATATGGCATTCTCTTTGATGAGAGGTTGAGCCTTCCATGCAGATGTAGCGGCTTTGGTTTTGATAACTTGGACATCCATGAAATCTTCTTTGAGGTAATCGTTATAGTCAAATCATCATCATCATCAATGGAGACTCCATGTTCCTGAGCCAACTCGGAAATCTTGACCCTGAGCTTTTCAAATTTTCCTTCAATTATTGATTTTTGAATTGCCTTAGGATCTAGAGGACCCTGCTGGACCTCCTCCTCTTCTTCTTCCATCTCACTAGCAATTGCTGTGACAATGTCAGATACTTCGAACCCTGGTTTCATCCCATGATCTTGCCCTACGGTCTCACCGGACTGTATCGGTACAACAACCTTGGGTACTCACACCTTATTTTTTGACGGGGATGTCTTGAGACAAAGTGTCTAAATAGAAACATCGGTATGTCAAAGAGAAGTATGCTCCCCATAGCTCAGACTGACTACAGGACTGGGTAATTACTTCATATTTTCCTTTGAAACTATAAGAATATCCTTGTAATGTGTGATCGGTAGAACTCTTGGACCCAGTGGTTACTTGGCTGGTCAATGACCTACAATCATAGTGACAGTAGAATCGGTGGTAATTATGGTAGTATCAACTCTGCTTACCAAACAGAACCAGACAATAATGCAAGCAGGCAAATCTTCAATTAATTTCTTAGATCGTCTGACAGATTTGACTTCCCTTAAGATTTCTTTCTTTATGTGAGGGGATACTGCATGTCCCACTTGTTTGAGTAGTTCACTAACTGAGCAGCCTTCCTTGGCAGCTAGCCTCCTGAAAACTGAATTGACTCGGGTGAAAGGAGTGGACTTCTTTCTCTCACACTATGTCCATGAGGTGATGGTAAAGTAGTGGCAATTTTCCAGATACTCTCATACCCATTGTTATCCATTAAAGGATGGAATGTACTTCCTCACAGGAGAGGATAGGTTTCCAGTAATTTCGACTCATCCTAGTGAGGATTTTTGCTCAACAGGTATCTCCTTGGGAGCTTGGGTTTTAGCAGTCCTCTGAATGCTCCTGTTGTGGTTCCTCTTTTGAGTTCACGTTAGCACTGTAGTCCTTGAACTTGATCCAATTTTAAACATTGAGGTCGGGTCAACCAATCCCTCAGTCGGATCTCTAATGATCATAACCTATTTCCCTGAGCAATAACAGGAACAGCAGGCCTGGTAATTTCCATTGCGGCAATAGTAGTCTTGACCCTTTTGCAATCAGGGAAGTCCTGAAGGCAATTCAACATAGAAATCTTCAAATCCAGCTCCAGACTTAATGGTAGGAGCGACATTGAGGGCTTCATGGCTTGACGACAGGTTGCAAGAAAAAGTCAGCATTGGTAAGGCCATTACAGCAACTTTAAAACAAAAAGCTCTGGGGTTAGCCATATGGCCAAAACCTTTTAATATTAGTGCAAGCACTGAAAATTAATAGAGGTTGATCTGTAGACTAGGTGAGTCTTAGTTTCGGGAGTTTTAAAATTTTCAGCAAAAAGGTAATTTGAAAGTAGAAAATTAATTAATATAAGAAAATTTTAAAGCATGCATAGCACAACACTATTTGATTTAATTTACAGAACAAAAAATCAAACTCGAAAGAGAGATGTGAAGTATTTAAGACCCAATGCGGGACCCATTTTTTCAAGCACAATGCCAAAGTGGAACTAGTCCACCAACACACCTATCGGGTGTCTGACCCCACATGAAGATTAAAAAGTCCTTAATGGCCTCCTAAACCTCTCTATTTAAAGGTGATTGAACAGATAGCCTTGAAGTCCAAAAGACTTGACCATACTTTCTCAAAATATAAATGGGTAAAGTATGTTAACGAAAGAAGGGTAATTTGGTCCATGAAGAGCATGAACACATTACTGATGTAAAAAGATAATATTTGTTGATTGAAATGGAGAAAAAATCTCATTCCCCAATGAAGTCGCAAGAAGCTGTCGACATTATTTTAGGTTGAGGAGTTGCCCCTAAGAAGATGTCGGTACTAAAATGTTGATGAGTTGCCCGTTCGAAGCTGTCGGCCACCTGAATCGAAATCTAGTTGCCCGCTTCGGAAGGAAATTTAATTTATATATGTATATAAAAATTTTAGAAAAAAATGAAATCAAACTGACCCCATATTTTTCATTGTTTAAATGAAAGAGCACTGTACCTCAAACCCTGTATCTTCCTATAGGTTAAACACAAGACTTGAGGATGAGGCTCGATCAAATAGCTAAGAAATATATGACATTCATTTGGTCTGTGAAACTATTTTATTTACCGATAATTTGCCCTATTTAATATGAGTAACTAAGTAGATTTTATATTAAGTTGGGTTCAGACAAGCTTCCTAAAAGGGAAAGCCCCTATAGTTAATTTCATCTTAGAGAACCGAAGTCGCTTAAGAATACTCTCGATAAAAATCAGGGATTATTATCTTCAAGGAGTTCAAAACAATAAATCATTTCAATGAAATCGGACAAAGAGGTGTGAAATAGAATTAACACAAATTTGGAGCATTTTGTTTTTGTAATACAATGGAGGAAGAACTAGGAGATGTCATGGATCGAAAGGAGAACCTCAATGACTTCCTAATCTAACCTATTATTTGGCTATAATTTTGAGGATAAATTTATTTGAGTATTTTATCGTGTCAATTTTATTTGTTAGGGCTTACATTCATGTGAAACGATCACACAAATAGCCTATAAGATGTGAGGGTTTAGGTCCCGACGGACGACAACCTCGGAATCCTAAGACAAGTTAGGGCTTATATTTTATAGCAAAGTTATATAAAGGCCTAAAGATAAGGTGAGGATTTATGTTGCAAAAGCAAACAACCTTAAAATCCTATGGCTTGTTGTTTAATTATAAGGAAGGAAGTGGTTTAGCTAGGGAAGATAGGTTTTGCAATTGAAGATGACTGTGCTGCCCACCATACTAGATCCAAGATCCTTGTCGTGACGAGTTTAAGTTTTCTAGGTTGTCAAGTTATGATATCAAATCAGATGGCCCTATGGATGAAGTACTTTAAATATTATGGGGCAAGTTAAAGTTGAATAGAGTGACGCCGGTTAGGATCCTACGGTTCCCTTGTTTTGGTACCACTATTTTCTATTTGATTCACTTAGTCAAAATAAATTTACTAAACTCAACTTAATGAGTTTCACACTTTCATTTAGAACGTGGGAAGCCTCATTAGCAACTGTAGGTTACCTCATCCGAGGGATTCCTGATCATCAAATAGAGACGTCTTAATTTAGTTGTTTTTGTTGTTTTGTGTGATGTTTGTGATTAAATTTTGAGTTGTCTTATATTTTGAATGTTGTGGCGGTGAATTTTTTCTATATTGATTTTAGTTTTGATTTTCGGTTAGGGTGGCATCGTTGTTTTACATGCAAGTTTATAAGCTTGAAAGTACAGTGTGAAAGCGTACCTGACGAGTCAATGTGATTTTTCAAATGACTTTGGAATTTACTTCAAATGACTTTGGAATTTTTACTGTAAACTGTAAAAGCGTACCTGACGAGTCTTCTCATTTCACCAGCAGAAACTCAAAAATGTATGTAAGGGCATTTTAATTCAAATGACTTTGGAATTTTTA
>NEWO01000967.1:82581-93488 GCA_003013225.1 Phalaenopsis aphrodite
CTAAATTTAAAATCATGACATCTTTCAATTATTTGTTAAGTTTCTTTCTAAGGCACACACCTCCTAATAATTAGATTTTTATATTGTTTATACAAATATGGGTCATCCCAAAAATAGAATTTTGAATGATAAGTAAATTTTATTAATTGTTGATTCTTAACATCTGGTGGTAGAATATCACTTATAATATAATTTACTAAATCAGCATACCACAGTATATTCATTATATCAATATTGTATAATTGTTCATCAGGCAAAATTTCTAAAATTTTATTTGCAAAATTAGTTAATATTTCTTTTTCTAGTCTAGAAAAATAATGAGTTGTTTGATTTTTATTTCCTTTTCTATCAATTACCATAAAATTATACTCTTGCAAAAGAAATATCCATATAATTAACCCTTGTTTAACATCCTTCTTTTTCATCAAGTATTTGATAGCAGAATGATCTATATGTACTATACATTTGGTTTCAATCAAGTAAGGTCTAAACTTATCAAAGGCATAAATAATAGCTAGTAATTCTCTTTCAGTATTAGTGTAATTAATTTGAGCATCATTTAGATTTTTACAAGCATAGTATATTACTTTAAAAACTTTGCTGTACCTTTGTCTTAAAACAACTCCAATAGCATAATGACTAACATCGCACATTTTTTCAAATGGTTTCTCCCAATCAGGTGAAACTATTATAGGTGCGGTAATTAATTTTTCTTTCAATAATTCAAATGCTTTTATGTATTCCTCATTAAAATCAAATTTTGTATCCTTTTCTAAAAGTTGGCATAAGGACTTAGTTATGTTTGAAAATTTTTTATGTAACGCCTTTAGAAACAAGCATGTCCTAGAAAAATTCTTACCCCTCTAACCGTAGTAGAAGGTGGTAATTTCTCAATAATTAGAAATTTTGTAGGGTCTACTTCCATGCAATTTTCAAAAATTTTATGCCCAAGTACAGTCCCTCATTCAACCATAAATTGACATTTTCCCCAATTTAGTACTAGGTTGATTCGTTCACATAATTCCAAAAATTTTCTAAATTATTTAAACAAAATTCAAATGAATTCCTGAATACAAAGAAATCATGCATAAATACTTCCATTCCAAGTTCAATCAAATTACTAAAAATTTACATCTTACATCTTTAAAATGACGCAGGTGCATTGCATAGTCCAAAAGACATTCTACAAAAAGCAAATATTCCATAAAGGCTTGTAAATCTAGTTTTCTCTTGCTCCTCAAGAGATATTAGAATTTAATGATACCCGATATATCCATCTAAAAAATAGTAATATTTATTTCCAGCCGATCTATCCAATATTTGGTCTAGAAAGGGTAATGTAAAGTGATCTTTCCTAGTGGCCATGTTTAATTTTTTGTAGTCTATACAATATTGCTAGCCAGTAACTTGTTTTATTGAAATTAATTCATTTTTCTCATTTACTTCAACTGTTACTCCATCTTTCTTTGGAACACAGTGAATTGGGCTTACCCAAACACTGTCTGAAATATGATAAATAATTCTATAATCTAACCATTTTATAATTTATTTTTTAACAACTTCTTTCATTATTGGATTTAATATCCTTTGAGGATCAGCTTTAGGTTCGTATTGTTCATCTAATAAAATTTTGTGCCTAGAAATTGAAGGACTAATTCCTTTAATAAATGCTAGTCCATCTAAAAGCCTTTTTATATCTTTTTAACATTTCTAATTTTTATTCTTGAATTTTAGTTAAATCAGAAGATACAATAACAGACTGCAGATGAATCTCCCAAAATACGTATTTCAAATGGGCAGGTAATACTTTCAGTTCAAATTCAAGTGGTTTAATACTTGAAGGAATAATATTTTTTTTATCATTTTCCAACAAATCTAAAGTTTCAAATTTGTTCTGAATATAATCTAAATTCTCTTCTTTATATTCGTTCTCATAATATTCTTCTTGCCTTAATTTTTCTTCAAACACTTCTTTAAATTGCTCATTACTCAGATAATCAAAAACTTCCATTCTAAAACATTCGTTTGCTTTTTCTATTGCAGGATATTTCATAGCTTTCATAATATTAAATGTTACTTCTTCATCATTAACTCTCATTATTAATTCTCCTTTTTGCACTTCTATCACAACTCTCCCTGTTGAAAGAAATGCTCTCCCCAAAATGACAGGAATCTCTTTATCTTCCTCCATATCTAATACTATAAAGTCTAAAATAAAAATAAATTTATCCACTTTTACTAATACATCTTCTATATCTCCTTTAGGATAAGTTATTGATCAATCAGCTAACTTAAGAGTTACAACACTAGGGGAATCTCTCCTAGATCTAAACTTTTAAAAATCGATAGAGGCATAAGATTGATACTCGCTTCTAAATCACAAAAGGCTTTTCCAAAAAACTTTTCACTAATAGTGGAAGGCATAGTAAGACTACTAGGATCTTTCAACTTTATAGGAAGTTTTTTCTGAATAATAGCACTACACTCTTCATTGAGTGAAACTGTCTCTTGATCTGCAAACTTCCATTTCTTGTTTAGTAAATCTTTCGTAAATTTTACATAATTTGGCATTTGTTTGAAAGGCTCAATGAAAGGAATGTTTATCGTTAACTTTTTAAGGATTTCAAAAATTTTGTAAATTGTTCATCTTTATTCTTCTGCTTCAATCTTTGAGGAAATAAAGCTGGTGGTTTTTTTAAAGGAACTTGTTATGGTTCATTTTCATTGTGGTCGCTTTCAATCTCTTCCTTCTCCTCCTCAACTTTAGTTTCTTATTTGATGCTTATTTCTACTTCTTTTCCACTTCATAATTGAATAACTTTAATTCGCTCCTTATTTTGATATTTTGAATTAACTTCCACAGTACTTGGAAGAATTCTTGAAGGTCTGTTGTCAACTGTAGTAGCAATATGTCCTAATTGATTTTCAATATTTCTAATAGCAGCCCCTTGATTTTGTATTTGATTTCCCATATTCAACATTACTTCTTCCATCGTCAACTTATTTTCTTTAACTTGTGGGTTAGGGTTAGAGTTAAATCTAGGAGAATAATTAGGTCGATAATTAGTATTTCCTTGGTTCTTTAAATTTTTTGAGGGGTTCACCGAATTGTTATAATTATTCCAACTGATTTTTCCATCCAGGGTTATAATAATTAATGAAGGGATTATTATTTTGATTATTTATATCATTCAAATTTTCATGAGACGATTGAGTATAAATTATCTGCCTTAATGAACTTTACTCTAATACTTGTAGTATATGAGAATATTTCACTGTAATTTGAACAATCTTTTTCGATATAGCAATAATTTGAGATGCTAAAGTAGACATTGCATTAGAGTAATGAATAATGGCTACTATTTTAGGATTTACACATTGAGAGGGCTATTGAAAATTATTAGTAGTCATTTCTTCTATTAAAGAGTATGCTCCATTAAAAGGTTTTGACATTAGTGACACACCTGCAACAACATCTATAATAGATCTAAGTGATCATTCTAATGCATTGTAGACATTGCATTAGAGTAATGAATAATGGCTACTATTTTAGGATTTACACATTTAGAGGGCTATTGAAAATTGTTAGTGGTTATTTCTTTTATTAAAGAGTATGCTCCATCAAAAGGTTTTGACATTTGTGACACACCTGCAACAACATCAATAATAGATCTAAGTGTTCATTCTAATGCGTTGTAAAAAGTTTGAATTATTAACCAATCTAGTAAAGCATGGTTGTACATTTCCCAAGGAGATCTTTAAATCTTTTTGAAGCTTCATATATTGATTCCTCTTCAAACTAACAAAAAGATGTAATATCGTTTCTAAGCTCAGTAGTTTTCAAGGGTGGAAAATATTTAGCAAAAAATTTTTGTGATAGTTCTCCCCAAGTTTTGATTGATCCAGGTCCTAAAAAATTTAACTAGGCTTTAGCTTTATCCCTTATAGAAAAAGGAAAAAGTATTAGCCTAACAACATCATTGGACACTCCATCATATTTAAAAGTAGCACATATTTCAAGAACACTAGCAACATGCAAGTTAGGACCTTCAGTAGTGTTCCTCCAAACCGATTTTTTTGTATCATTGATCCCCAATAACTGCTTAAATGAAACAATATAATAAAAATTTTGATTATATTTTTTACGTATATTTTCTTATTTCACAATAAAACCAAAAACTTGATCTTAAAAAAAATAACAATTTAACTTTTAATTTATATATATTAGGATAATACGCAAGTATACATATCGTTATCAAGTAATATAAGATTTTTTTATTAATATATGAATATCAAACCCACAAGGAAGATATACAATATACACTTTTTTTTTTGGAAAACTTTCTATTTTTGAAAAAAACAATTTTTTAAACAAAAGTCATTTTTGCAGTAAAGAAAGTTTAAATATTTTTTGTAATTTTAATTTTTTGACAAAAACAAAACAAACTTAAAAAGATAATTTGAGTTCTTATAGAAGAAAAACACTAAATATGAAAATATCTTTCTCCTTAACACGAATCAGTAATAAGTATAAGAATTCTGTTGTGAAAGTATGCATATTGTGTTGTGACAAATAGGAGCAACAGTTTTCTTTACCCTTACTAGAGATTGTATAAAGAACATTGGCTAATTTAAAGTTTGAATAGTTCTAAAGACCGTCAAGGTAGGGAAGATACTAGCTCTCACTACAGTGTTCTCTTGATTCCATCCACCATCTCGTATCAGAACCTAAAATAATAAACCAAGTTGTGGTCTTTAGCCTGTCACTTTAAAGTCCTCTAGGATATGAAGGAAATTGCACTCGTTGGTTATCCCTAATGAGGCTCTCAAAAGATGAGTGAAATTTCTCTTCATAATCACTTTTTCTCATATAATACCTATCAGTATGATGTGCAAAATGCTCTAAATTTTGTACCATATCAGCGGTATAGTTAATATTATCCATCATCCTCTGCAATAATTGATCTTGGGTCTCAGTAGACTTATCTCTAGATGTAGAAGCTGGTGAGGTAGATGCTCTAGATGTAGAAGTAGCAGAGGTAGAAGCAGCAAGCGTTTCCATTCCATATCTCCTAAAAAATCCTCCTCTCCAACTAAAAATAGAATGCTTAGAATAGGTCTTCACATTAACCTCAGTGATGGGCTTTAGAGGTAACAAAACTTCCTGCTAGCTATTATATTTAACTCCAGCCTGCTCACACAAAGAAACAATCAAAAAAGCAAATTCTAGACCTGCAGTAGTAACGACAGTGGCAGAACTGATGATAGTCTGACAAATTAAAGCTCCTATGTTGTTGAGCTTTCCTTCTTGGATACAATAATATAACGTCGCTCTCTCTCTGATCACTTCACTGAGATGATTTATTTGTAGCAGAAGAGCAGAAATAAAATAGTGCCAGCTCTTTGAAGTTGCACATAATTTTAAAGTTGGGAAGTTGTCTCACCTCTCATTAGTGATCTTTGAAAGTACTCTTCCAATAGTCATGTAATAAATAATCTCATCAAACTCTGCTTCAGTCAGACTATAATTTGCATAAAAACATAACGTATCATGTGGCAGATGATAAAATAATTTGATTACCTCCAGTGAAAATAGTATCAACTTTCCTCGGCCCATGACTCTATTGTATTCAGCCTCGGAAAGTTTTTCATAGAACTCCCTAACAACAGAAATAACTGCCACAGTAGAGAAACAACAGAATCGTTCCCACTATCGATGAACGATCAAATCCTCAACGTCTCCACCTAGACTCCTAAAACACTGCTCCTCAATCAGGTTTCATGATTGCAATGCATCACTATACCGATCCTGAGCCTTCTAACTAACAAATTTACTCGAATTGAAAGGGCTCTTTCCTTTTCTCCTCTTCATTCTTGGTGCCATTCAACAAATTTTATAAATTCCAAAAGTAACTTCAAAAATCAAGTCTAAATTACTAAACTAAACTTCCAAAGTATAAAATACACTTCCCATGCAAATTTCATAGATTTTTTCTCATTTTTCACCATGAATAGTTAATTTTCAAATTTCTCTAAATGTGCACAAAATACATAGTGATAATCCAAAATATTTGCAAAGAAGTAAAGCTCTTACCTCAAGGAACTTGGATCTAGCAAATTTCACTTAATTCCCCCAAGAAATTGTTACTTTAAATGTGCCCTAGCCCTCAAAAATTGCAAACTCAAGAGGTTGAAGGTGACAGTGGCATTAAAAATTGTGAATTTTAAGCTGAAATTTTACTTTTAATTGCTCGCGAATCAATTTTGGTGAACCGGTACTTAAGCGCGGGCCAATGGTGCTTAAGTTCTTGCCTCTCGGGTTGGCTCATGCTTAAGAGCGATATGTGGCGCATAGGTGCCAGTGCACAATTTTTAAAATTTTTAAATTAAAGTAAAATGTACTATTTGCTTAAGTAAACCACCTCTAAATGGTCTCATAGCACTTAATGACTATTTCCAACTTTCTATAACTCCCCTCTCTCTCAAAATTCTCCATCATAACTATTTCAATTTGAGGCTAAAAATAATAAAAATTTTCACAAAAAAAACTTATATTAATTCACAAACAAGTATAAATTCCTTGTCACTGAATTCTCACTCCATGTAGTCTTCGATGAGAAAATTTCCTAAATAAAAATACATATCAATCATTTCACAATTAAACACATAAGAAGTCATAAGTAGTAAAAAAAGACATGTAATAAACCACTTGAAAACAACAACTTCTAACACTAAAATAAAAGTGCTTGGTTTTACATCGTCAGCCCGACGTAACCGGTACTTATTCTTGTTGACCCAACATCATTCCATCATTAAGTTTAGGCTGATCCCTATAAAATAAGGTTTTAGTCTACGTCCATTAACTTTAAATATTTTCTCAAGTTTAGGATCATTAATATCCACAGCTCCATAAGGATAAACTTTTATCACAACAAATGGACCCATCTACCTGGACTAAAGTTTCCCTGGAAATAATCTTAACCTTACATTCTATAGCAAAATTTGTTTCCCTGGCTGAAAATTTTTAGTAAGAATCCTTCGATTATGCCACATCTTCATCTTTTTTTTTATAAATCTTGGCCCTTTCATTAGATTCATTCCTTATCTCTTCAAGCTCTTTTAATTGCAATAATCTTTTCTCACCAGTATCTTTCAAATTATAATTGAACTCTTTAATCGCTCAATATGCTTTATACTCATGTTCAACTAGTAACTGATAAGCTTTCCCAAATATTAGCTTATATGGGGACATTCCTATAGGAGTTCTGTATGCAATCTTATAAACCCACAAAACATAGTCAAGTTTGACTAACCAATCCTTTTTTGTTGGATTCACAAATTTTTCTATAATTCTTTTAATTTCCCAAATGGATAATTCTGTCAAACCACTTGTATGAGGATGATAAGCTATAGTTGTCCTATGATTTTTATGATATTTCTTTAATAACTTATCCATTATGGAATTTCTGAAATGACATCCCCCATCAGTAATGATAACACTCAGCATCCCAAATCTACAAAATATGTTTGTTTTTCAAAATTTTGCAACACTTTGAGCATCACGTCGAGGTAAAGCAACAACTTTTATCCATTTGGATACATAGTCCACTACTAACATAATATAGAAATTTCCGAAAGATGATATAAATGGTCCCATGAAATCTAATCCCCAAACATCAAATATTTTAACTTCTAGCATAGAATTGAGGGGCAACTCATTTCTTTTAGAAATATTGCCTACTCGTTGACATCGATCACAAGTTTTGATATAAGCATTAATATCTCTAAAAATTGTTGGCCAATAGAATCCATATTGTAAAATTTTGTATGTTGTTTTATCAACACCAAAATATCCCCCAAAATCAGAATTATGACTTTTTTGGTTAATTTCATAAGTATCTTCTAATGTTACACATTTTTGAATAATTAGATCATTTCCTTATTTATATAAAAATGTATCATTACAAAAATAATTCTTATCTTTAGAAAGAAATTTTTTCTTTTGTTGGTATGTCATTCCATAGGGTATAATATCGCTAACAATAAAGTTCACAATGTCGGCATACCACAAAACACACCACTCATTAAAAGTGAGCAATTTTTTGTCTCGAAAATGTTCATTAATTTCTTTTTCAATATAGAGTGGTTTTTTCGAACTCAAGCCTAGACAAATGATCAACAATTTGTTTTTCAATCCCCTTTTGATCTACTATTTCACAATCAAATTCTTGTAAAAGAAGAATTCATCTTATAAGTCTAGGTTTAACATCCTTCTATTTCATTAAGTACTTAATAGTAGAACAATCTGTATGCACTACACAATGAGTTCCAATTAAATATATTTTAAATTTATCAAAAGCATATACTATTGCTGATAACTCTTTTTCAGTTGTTGTATATTTGATTCAAGTTTCATTAAGAGTTTTACTAGCATAGTAAATTAGTTTGAAAATTTTATCATATCTTTGTCCTAAAACAGCTTCTACTGTATAATCACTAGCATCACACATCAATTGAAAAGGTTTTCCCCAGTTTGGTGAAACTATAATTGGTGCATTGATTAATTTTTCTTTTAATAAATTAAAAGCATTTAGGCATTCCTCATCAAAATTGAAAATTACATCTTTCTCCAGTACATGGCATAAAGGCTTAACAACCTTTGAAAAGTCTTTATTATATTGCGTATAGAATCCAACATGTCCTAAAAAACTCCTAATTTCCCTTAGATTTATTGGATAACTAAAATTAACGATCACTTTAATTTTAGCAGGATCTACTTCCATACCTTTTTTTGATATTTGATGACCTAATACAATTCCTCCTGCTACCATAAATTGACATTTTTCCCAATTAAGGACTGAATTTCTTTCTTCACATCTCTTAAGAACTTTAGATAAAGGTTATAAACATGAGTGAAATGAAGTTCCAAATAGAGGAAAATCATTCATAAATACTTCAATCCCTTATTCATATAAATAAAAAAAATTCCCATCATAAATCTTTGAAATGTAGCAAAGGCATTACATAAACCAAATGACATCCTTATAAAAGCAAAAGTACCAAAAGGACCGGTAAAAGCTTTTTTTATCTTGATACTCAGGAGATATTTGTATTTGGTGATAACTAGTATATCCATCCAAAAAATAAAAGTATTTATGCCCAGCTAGTCTATGCAACATTTGAGCTAGAAAGGGTAACATAAATTGATCTTTTCTAGTGGCAAGATTTAATTTTATATAATCAATGCATATTCCATACTCTGTCACTTCTCTAGTAGGTATTAATTCTTTACCTTCATTCACAGTTATAGTTACCCATCATTTTTTAGGAATGTAGTGAGTTAGACTAACCCATGCACTATCTGAAATATGGTAGATAATTCCAGCATCTAACCACTTTAAAATTTTATTCTTAACAACTTCTTTCATAACAAGATCCAGTCTCCTTTGAGGATCAGCCCTAGGTTTGCGATTAACTTCCATTTGAATTTTATTCATAAAAATTGAAGGACTGATTCTTTTAATATAAACAATTATCCATCCAAAGGCTTCATTAAAATTTTTCAAAATTTTCATCAACGTTTCTTCTGCATCTATCATTAATTTTGAGGAAATTATGACTGGTAAAGTAGAGGAATCTCTTAAAATGGCATATTTTAAATGTTCAGGAAGTAACTTCAACTCAAGCTCTAGAGGTTTTTCTATTTATGGACAAAATGATTTATCTATGTCTATCGTGTCCAAAATTTCAAAACTTTGTCTAACATAGTTTGAATCTTCCTTAAGAAGTTCTTGACATTGATCTAATTCCTCTTCTTGCTCATGTTCCAAATCTTTTTCTTCATATTTTTTTTTGAAATGACATTCACTTAGATATCTTATAACATCCATCCTATAACATTCATCATCTTTACCTTTTGCAGGATATTTCATTGATCTTGAAATATTGAAAGTAACAGTTTGATCATTGACGCGCATTGTAAATTCCCTTTTCTACAAATCTATCATTATTCTTCCTGTGGCTAGGAATGGTCTCCCCAAAATGATAGGTATCTCTTTATCTTCCTTCATATTTAGCACAATGAAATGAACAGAAAAGATAAATTGATCCACTTTCACTAAGACATATTCTATAACTCTTTTAGGGTATGTTATCAAATGATCTGCTAATTGCAGAGTTACCGTAGTAGGGGTTATTTCTCGTAATCCCAATCTTTTGAGTATTGATAATGGCATAAGGTTAATGCTTGCACCTAAATCACATAAAGCTTTCTCATAAGACCTATTTCTTATTACACATGGAATTGCAAAGCTATCAGGATATTTAAGCTTTTCAGGAAGCTTTTTTTGAATTATAGCATTGCACTCCTTACTAAGCGCAACAGTGTCATTATCTTCAAACTTCCTTTTCTTGTTGAGAATATGCTTCATAAACTTTACAAAGCTTGGCATTTGTTCTAAGGCTCCAGCAAATGGAATATTAATTATAAGCTTCTTAAATATTTCCAGAAATTTTGAAAATTACTTATCCAACTGTCGGCGTTATTTTGGGTTTGGTTTGTGGGGCTGCCCGTAAGAAGCTATCGGTCGCTGGAATCAAAGTCCCGTCACCCGCTTCGGAAGGACGTTGAAGTATGAAATCAAACTGACCACATATTTTTCATAGTTTAAAATGAAAGAACATTGTACCTCAAATCCTATATCTATCCCGAAGGATAAACACAAGAATTGAGGATGACGTTAGTTCAAATAAACTAAGGAAAGTATGAAGTCCATTTGGTCTGCGAAACCTTTGTATTGGTCAACAAGTTCCCCTATTTAATATAAAGGATTAAATATGGTTTATATTAAGCTGGGTTCGGACATGCTTCCTATAAGGGCAAGCCCCTATAGTTAATTACATCTTAA
>NEWO01000967.1:96469-125389 GCA_003013225.1 Phalaenopsis aphrodite
TGCTAATTTCCATGATTATTTTAAGGAAATGATGTGAAATAACTTGAAAAATATGGATCTCTGTATAGGGACCTCATCTGACTTTGGAAAAATCAGAGAATGTTTCCCCCTACAGAGGCTACAACATGTCAAAATTTCAAGCCTAGGTGATGTGTCAATATGCATGGAGAATCAAATGATTCCAAATAGTATTTAATTAATTAAAAATATTTTATGGATCAAAATGGACTTGAAAAATATTCTAAATTATTCTCCTCTGTTCACTGAGCAAGAGGGTATTTTTATTTTATTTTTTTGATTTTTCTACACAAAGTTATGGATTGTTCAAGTTAGGGGTATTCAAATAAATAGGAAAAAGTCCTATTTATCTATTTAAACAGCGCGTGCCACCTCAACCTACGATGTCTCCGAAGGTGTGCCTGACGCGCTCCGATTGGACGCCGCCGTCCACGTAGCTGCTGACTCGACCCGCTGTTTATGTCCCGAAGCGCCGTCCGACTCGATCTCCCTCGTCCATTTGATACACGCTTGATCAAACGGCTCCCCGTCATCGTCCCCGATAGAATGATCAGGTGCCCATCCAGACTAAAACCTTAAGATCTCATCCTAGACTCAACCAAAACACTTCGGGTTTGATTCTATGGACTCTTCTAAGGGAGATGAACACATCCATAAGGCTAAGGTACCATGAAATCAAGCTTAAATAAATGGAGAATCAAAATAAGCTCGGGTGGAAGAGGAGTTTTATACATTTTCTCTGAGAATGGAGGCTTCGATCAGAGGTGCTTGACACGTTCGTTGGGCTCAAAGGAGGCTAGGGATTGATTCCCTGACCTTGGTGTAAAGCCTAGATATGAATTCGACCAAGCTCGACTTCAGGTGTTGGTATAGAGCTATGGTAGAGGCTCTGTGGAAGGGGGATTTGATGGGGCTTTGGCTTCTTTCACCCTTGTGAAGGTGTGGGCACAAGCAATTGAAGTTTGGTGGAGAGTGGAGGTGTATTGGGTTCTGTTCTAGTTTCCGGCAAGATTTTAAGCTCAAAATTGAGCTCCAGTAAGGGGAATGGGTGAGAAAAAATGGTTGGAATGCACTGAGGGGATCTTAGGGAAGCTCTGTGTGAAGTTTGGAGAGCCCTCTCTAAGGAAATTTAAACACACCTCCCATGGTCGTGGGAGGTGAGTTTTTATAAAAATGGTCATGGGGTGGCCCTCAGGGCATAAGTTTGGGTGCATTGTGGTGCTTAGGTGGAGGGCAGAGGAGCTCTTCAATTTGATTTGGATGAGCTGGCCTCTAGGTTTGATTTGGGTGAGGTATCATGGGGGTGGCTCTCAATTTTGGGCTTTTTTGGCCACCAGGCTGGTCGGCCGGCCAGGTGGAGGTGGCTAGGAGCTCATGGAACCCAGAGGAATCCATCACAACAATTTAATGCAAATGTGTTCGGATTTGGCAAAGATATCTTAAGCATGTGCATTTTTGGAAATAAGATCCCTTAATTTGGGGGAACTTTGGTCCATGGCTTGATTTAGGTGGTTTCATGGTGTTTGGACTGGTCACTAAGTCCAACTAATGACTGTGGTGGAGTTAATTTGGTGGCTTTAGGGTGGTTAGGTCACATTTGGTGCATGGGTCCAGGTGGGTACAAATGACCAAAAATTGGGTTTGGGTTAGACTAGCCATGTCAATTGGCCCAATTTGTTGTTGCATTTGATGTATATGATCAAAAGGAACAACTTTGGAGAAGGATGGAAATGGTTTTGAGTCCAATGGAAAGGTCAATTTGAAGGGATTTTGAACTTTAATCAATTTGGTCATGTTGGGCTAGGCATGGGTATAGCTTGGGTTAGCCTTGGCCTAAGTCCAAATTGATTATTATAAATGGTCTATACGGACCTCATGAAGAGTTTTGAACATGAACTGGATGCCAATTTGGTGTTTAAGGCAAGCAATTGGGTAAAACGTAGGGACTTAGCCAATTTGGGGCTAAATTTGTGAATTTTGGATTTATGCTAAAATCAAATGGATTTGAGGCTTCACCAATGTCAATTGATGGTTGATTTTGATGTATAGGAATTTCATAAAGATTTTTCAACATTAATTGAGGCCAATTGACTATGCTATGGGTTCAATTGGGTGCGATTAAGTCATATGGTCAAAATTGGGGTTTTGACCGAAATCAAAATTGGCTCAAATCATGGATAAATTGGGCTTTGAGTTGGTTTAGTTTGGTCATATCAAAAGTGAATTTGAGTTTAGGATTGGAATTGGGGTCAATTAAGATCAAATTGATGGACATTTGAGATGGATTTGGGGAAATTTGGGTCTTTAAAGGGCAATTTGGGGATTTTGGTAAAAGATGGTCAAATTCGCCAAAATAGGTCTTGTAGTAGTTGAGAGAAATGAAATCAGGAATATTTGGGATTTATTATGATTTTCTAGGAATTTTTTGGAATTTTTTGAAATTTTAGGTCAAAGAGGGGTATTTTGGTAATTAAGGGGTGTTTTTGGGGTAAAAGGCCAAGATGGGTATTTTGGTAGAGTTGAGGTACCAATCATCACCAATAATCCATGAACCAAAGGAAACCCCATTTTGGGTCCTCTACATAGTGGTCTTAGCCAAACCATAACCCTAAGGCTAGTAGGTTTAGGGGACCATCTACATGAGTATCCCAAAAGATCAAGGGATCTAGGCTAGTAATTTGAGTTCAGGGTTGTGAGTGAATGTAGGTGTAGATGAGTGTAGTGAGTGCCTTAGCTCCAGACCAACACCCAAGTTCAGCCCTTAGGTCCAACAATCCTAAGGGTGACTCATCTTGAGCTTCCCCCACAGTGACCCCACCTACTAAGTATTTAGAGGTTGAAAGCAATATGTGGAACTTCAAGTTGAGTGGAGAAGAGTTTGGAATTTCTAATGGTGAGGGTTCCATGTCTAGTTTTCTAGGAAGAGTCAATAAGAAAAGTCCTATGGCTAGACCCTAGGCTACTAAAGAGAAAAAACTAAACCTCAACCAAAAATGAGGTCAACACCAACTTCTATTGAAAAATTCTTTGAGGAAATGGATGTGCTGGTTTTTTCAAATCAATTTGTACTGGACAAATAGTTATTTCAGATTCTTTTGGAGCGTCCTCTTTGGATTCTTCAATTTCTTCTCTCTCTACATCAATTTCTTTTCTATCCCTACCTTCGAACTCTCTTCCGCTTCTAAGTTGAACGACTTTTACTTGCTCTTTATTATAGTCTTTTGGATTTGATTTAGTATTACTAGGAAGTATTCCTTGGGATATATTACATAATTAATTTTCTATTTGCACAAGTTGATTCTCAATATTTATAATTGCAGCTCCTTGATTTTGTAATTGATTTTCCATTTGTAGCACCACTTCCTTTATAGATGACTTCTTCTCCTTAAATTGTGTCTTACTATTGAAACCTAGAGTATAAGTAGATACGTAATTATTATTCCCTTGATTGTTCCAGTTCCTAATGGGTTTACTTGATTGTTTCCTAATTGTTGATTATTACCAGCTGAATTGTTATTCTAGTAAAATTTTGGATGGTTTTTTCAACTTGGGCTATAATAATTTGAATATGGGTTATTCTTGCTTATTATTTATGACATTCAAAGTTTCTAATTATTCTTGAGAATCTACCATTTGGGCCAATGAATTCTCTTCAGTCATGGAAATTGGTTGAGAAAAATTCATTCCAAATTGGTCTAACTTCCTTGAAATTGCAGAAACTTGACTTGCTAACATAGTAAATGCATTAAATTCATGAATATTGCCTACTTTCTTAAGATTTATTCTCTTAGAAGGCCATTGAAAATTATTGGTATCCATTTTTTCAATTAAAGCATAAGCGACATGAAATGGTTTTGACATCAATGAACCACTAGCAGTGGCATCGCTAATTGATCTAAGAGATCCAACTAATCCATTATAAAAAGTTTGACTTATAAACCAATCTGGAATAGCATGGTGGGGACACTTTCTTAAGAGTTCTTTAAATCTTTCCCATTCTTCATAAATAGATTCCCCTTCAAACTGATTAAAAGATATAATATAATTTATAAGCTTCGTTGTTTTTTATGGTGGAAAATATTTAGCAATGAATATTTGTGGTAAATCACCCCAAGTTCTGATAGATCCAGGTAATAAAGAATTCAACCACAACTTAACTTTATCTCTCCGTAAGAAGGTAAATAACTTAAGTCTCATGGCATCATCTGATACACCATCTTATTTAAATGTAGCACATAATTCTAAAAAATTGGCAAGAAGTAAATTTGGGTCTTCAGTCGGTAATCCCCTAAACTAATTTCTTTGATACCATTTGGATAATAGCAAGTTTAAGCTCAAATGAATTAGCCACCACAGTAGGTTTTTGAATACTACAATGAACTTCATCTACAGTAGGGTTGGCATAATCTCTTAAAGGTCTAAACTCTTGATGAATTTCAACATTTTGATCATTTTGGTTTGTCATTTCTGTAATTTTTTTTGGATTTTTCAAGATTTTTAATTTTTTTTGGTTTTTCTGATTTTTCTAACAGTTCTCTCTAATTCAGAATTGTAGGGGACTAGTCCTTCAAAACCTAAACTATGCATACACAAACATAAATTAAAAAAAATTAAACACACATAAAATAAAATAAAATAACTTAAAGAAATTTACTTTTAAATCAATAGATTCTTTACAATTTTCAATTCACTTCCCCGGTAATGGCGCTAAAAACTTGATTCCCGATAACTACTTATATGAGACAGTATAACAATAATTCTAATTATATTTTTCATTTATATTTCCTTATTTCACAAAAAAACAAAAAACTTGATCTTGAAGAAAAATAAGAATTTAACTTTTAATTTATATATATTGGGATACTACGCAAGTATACGTATCGTTATCAACGAATATAGGACTTTGATTAAGTCCAGAAAATTGAACCCACAAAGAAGATATGCAATATGCACTTTTTTTTTGGAAAACATTTTTTTTTATAAGACAATTACTTAAACTAAAGACATTTTTGCAATAAAGACAGTTGAAATATTTTTGGTAATTTTAATATTTTAACAAAAACAAAAAAAACTTTAAAAGATAACTTGAGTTTTCGCAGAAGAAAAGTACTAAATATGAAAATATCTTTATCCTTATCATGAATTAGTAATAAGTATAAAAATTCTGTTGTGGAAGTATGGATATTGTGTTTTGTCAAATAGGAGCAATAATATTCTTTACCCTTACTAGAGATGCTATAAAGAACATTGGTTAATTTAAAGTTTGAATAGCTCTAAAGACCGGCTAGGTAGGGAAGATACTAGCTCTCACTTTAGAGTTCCCTCATTTCCTCCACTTAGGGGTTAACATCTCGTATCTGAACCTAAAACAATAAACCTAGTTGGGGGCTTTAACCTATCACTTTAAAGTCCTCTAACTCTACACCCTTCAATGAATATTTTCTTATTTATTTGTACTCAATCCTATGAACCACATTCTCATTCATACAACCTCGTGTGATTCTTTGTAATTGTTAAGAGAGACAATACCAGCACGGTTCTTACAAGTTCACATAATAAATTTTAACATCTGGATTGGCCAAATAATGAAGTAAATGAAGTACATGGATTTAAATCATCACAACTTCTTACAACATTAAAGATCAATACTCTCCACAACTTCCATCCAATACTTAATTACTTCATTTTGAGAAGAAGAATAAAGAAAACTACTCATAATTCATGGAGAAAACAAAACCACACTTTAGTAGAAATCATTGTCAAAACAACAAAAAGTCTCAATTAAAACCAAAAGTAGTCTAAAACAAAGGATAAAAACTTATCTCAAGCTCTCTACCAAACTCTTGAAGTTCCTTTGAATCTCTTCTCTTTTACGACACTCTCAATATTAAACTAAAATAAATGGATAAATATGTGGTGCCTGAAAATCTCTCCAACTAACTCTCCAAATTTAGAACTTTCAAAACTTTCCTAGTACTTTTAGGACTCATTTCAAAGTCTCAATCTTCCTTCTTTTATAATTCTCCAAAAGGTGCCTTGGTATCTCTTCCAAATGTGTCTTGATTGAAGGTATTTCCTAAAGAGATGCATCCTTTTGCAAAAAAAATTTGTCCATGGTGGTTGTAACCACCTATTAAGTCAGTGGGTGCTTTCAAAAACCTCTTAAAAGTTTGCAAAAATTGAATTTACTCATCCAATAACTGCCACTAGCGCTTAAGCGCGGGGCCTATGACGCATAGGCGCGGCCTTCTTTGTTTAACCGACGCTTAAGCACCGGATCTGACACTTAGGAGCCAAAATACTTTTGCACATTTTTCACCTATTTTGTCCAAATTTGATCATTTTTCACTACTTTAAGTATTTTTCATCTTTTTATCTGTACCTAAAAGAAAAACACAAAAACACATTCCATTAAAGCACAATCTCAAAAGTCTGTACAAAAATGTGTCTAAAAACACTATATATTTTAGGTGTATCATGCATCTAAAAACTTTTCAAAAAGCGTCCAAATTCGTTGAATCTTCTAGAAACACATCTTGCTCCAACATTGGCGCCGTCAGCTCCAATTCTGACATTGTCGGTGTCAGCTCTCTTTTAAATAGCACTGTCAGCACTGAGGATAGTTTGACCTCTATTCTGAAAATCTGCATCCTTGACATCCATCTTGGTGCTGTCGGTGCTGAGTATTTCTTCAAAAATGTCATTTTTACTCCAAATTCCTTCCTTTTTGCTTCAATTCCTAATATTCAACAACCTGCAATAAAACATGAAAAATACCCTCTTTTGAAGCGCAATATCACCAAAAATGATTATAAAATTTATGTTCAAATAAGCATCTATTTTAGGTGTATCAAAATTCTCCAAACTTAATTGTTACTTGTCCTCAAGTAACTCCTTTACTACATAAAAATATGAGTCATGGTAAAGAGTTTAACTTATAGATTTCCATATTTTAGTCCACTAAATATAATAGCATAACTTAAGAGAAAATGTAAAATAACTCTAGTTAATACTAAAGGGATAAGAATATCTAGCAATCAAGTCTACGATTTTTTATTCTATATTATTTTCAAGGAAATTTACAAATTTTCATATTAGAGCCACATAAAATATCCATATGAAAAAGAACTTCATGAAACTTTATTAATAAATATGTTAATACTTAAATATAAGTTTAGAGAATGTAGCCAAGCCTTCTTCTTTAACTTGATTCAACTGAAGCCAATTTTTTATTAGGCATTTCCTCAAGCTTCTCCTCACTTCTTTTCTTTTCTTTTCTTTCATAATCATTTTTAATCCTTTTCTTTTCTTTTTTTCTTATATGTGAGGATTACGATATTTGGATAACCTTTAATGATTTTGAACTTCAGTATCCCCTTCTTAAAGTTGAAACTTTTCACATTCTTTCACTTTATAAATTTATATTAGCTTTAAAGATTTTTCATAAAGTATTATTCTTTTCTTCTTACATGAGACTCTAAGATTTTTAATATTTCCAAAAATGCAAATTCCTTTACTTATAATAGGAAAACATAGTCTTATTCTCTTAAACAAATTATCTTAATCTTTAAATATAACCGTTATTATTGAAAATTTTTACTTAAGTTTACTATATATTTAGAAACATAAATATAGTTATCTAAAGTTACCCACTAATACCCAAGGACATGTTAATTTAAAAATTTTGAAAATATAGCTACTTGAGGGAAAATAAAATTAAGTTTATTTCCTTAAAAAGAAAATTTTCTTTCCCCTCCAAACTTAAATTTTTAAAATATTTTGCAAGAAAAACTTTAAAAAGTGTTCGGTGAAAGAAAACATTTAATGTATTAAGAAAAGATTTACATGTTTAAGGTTCTAATATTGAAACTTAACTCTAAAATTTGCAGGTGCTAATATGAAAAGCTAGAAGAATTAAAACATTAAATAACACATAATACATATAAAAGATTTCTGAGAAAGAATTTACTATAAATTTATTCAACAAAGTACTAAAAACTAACAATAGTACAAAAATGATTTCCAATGTAAAAACTGTTTTACAATCCTACTGTACACAATACAACGTAACATCTAAAATAAAGTAAAATATCACACTCTAAAAACAAACAATAATAAAAAAGTGCAACCAACTATAAACAAAATAAAAGATCAAACTAAAACATCACCAGTCTTCATCATCTTCTTCTTCTTTTACATTAAAGTTTTTCTGCTGATATGTTGTAAAGACAATAAGAGTAGGAAACTAAACTGAGTGGTCACCCCTCATGTATCTAACCATCGCTTCATCATAAGCAACATCATACTCAAACTTCTTCCTTGTCAGATCATCATTATGTGCATTTTTGACCTCCATATTTTCTATTTTGTCTTCCATCCTCAAGCTATCTCTCTCCTAGATCATCAATTGCTCCATAAGTCTCTGGAGAGTAGGGTTACTATAAGTAGAAGGACTATCACTACTTCTACTTCCAGATCTCCATTCAACATGAGATTCATAAGTCTTAATATTTGCAGGTCCAATAAATTTTAGAGGTTCAATCCTTTCTTCATCCATTCTAAAATCAACTCCTACATGTTCACATAGTGTGAAGATCATGGCAAGGTGTGCTAAAGCACCAGTAGTCTCACCCAAAGAAAAAGAATGAGTGTATCCATAAACAATAGAGCCTACATCTATCCTTCTCATCAATTGGATACAAAAGTTCAAGATGGATCTATCATTTATAACCTCACTATGATGATTTGTTGATATCATTCTACCATATATAAAAAATGTCAGGCCTTAGATACTACATTTAACATAAAAAGAGGGAAGTTTACCTTAATATTATTCTTCACCTTCCAAGCTCCTCTTCCATCAATAAAAAAAGAAATAACTTCATATAAAGCCTCATTTGCAGCATAAAATGGTTTGTACTGATAGCTATACACATCCTCTAACTGATAAAATTCATTAATTCTTCTTGGAGTAAATTCTACCATTTTCCCACGAACAAAAATGTAGTCTTTAGAAGTTTCCTTAAAGTTGGCATAGAACTCCATCACTATACCTACAAAAGCCTCGACAGTAAAGTAATAAATCTTCTCCCACTGTCGAGCATCAATTAAACTTTGGATTTCTCCACCCAGATTTTTAAATCCTCTATCTGCAATTACTTTCTTAGTTGCAAGAAAAGTATTGAAAAAAATGTTAGCCATGTAGTTGACAAACTTTTGATCATCATAATCCTCCTTTCTCTTTCCCTTGCTCATTCTCGATGACATGGTAATCTAAGAAAATTTGATAAAATCCAAATAAATTCATTAAATTTTGAAAATCACAATGTGAAATGTTTTAAACTTAAATCTACTAAGTAAGATTTTGGGCTCAAAGTGTAGGTTTTACTAAAAGAAGATGAAATATGAACATCCTTTGCCTTAAAATTGCCTCAAATCCAAGCAGTAATAAGCCCTGGGTGCACAAACCGGAGGTTGAAGGTGATTGAAAAGTTAAAACAGGTGTTTTTACTATGCAAATCACGAATTTTAAGAAATTTGGGTACTTTTGGATCGAGGGCGCTATCGGAGCCCATTCTGGCATCTTCAGCGCTAGTGGAAAAAAATTCAAATTTTCAACTTTCTTTCAATTCACTCCAAAGTCTAATTAGTCTTTTTGAACACTAATTTTCATCTTAAAATAATTCACAAATAAGTATTTTCACAACCAACCCCAAACTAACTTTTATATATCCATATCTTACAATTACACTTTTCTAATCACACTTTCACATGCATAAAGCAAATTAATTTATAATTCGACATCGAAATGAAGCCACAAAAGTAAAACACTACCCAAACCTATACACACAATTAAATTAATAAGAGTTCTAAAGCACAGTAAAGTAAAGTAAAGTAAATCCAACACAATCACATTAAAAATATTATTATCTTAAAATAGTGGAGAGTCCAACTTTTTCAATTTATCTGCTTCATCTTCAGTATTTTCTCCTCCTCTAATATCTCTCATATTCTGGTAATAGACACACAAATTGTAGAAGGATCCAAATGGAAATTGATCAGTCAAATTTATATCGATCCATCCATTTTTCTTGAACATCAGTACCAAACCAGCTTCTATTGTTCCAGTATGATCAAAGTTCTCCTACATGCCCCAATCTAAGTGATAAAAAAGGTAATTAAGATTTTCTATTGCATTCATAATACTCTGAAGTTCTCTTTCAATTTTCTCTAATTTCTTCTGCAAAGCTATTTAACTTCCAAATGTTTGTGGCATTAATGTTATTGAATCATGTGATGAATGATTCAAAATAATCTCTAATGCTTCATTTTCATTCTCAATATAATTGTCATCAAAAGGAATCATGGGCTTCCAGGGTAATAACGCTTTCTTCAAACTTTCATGTGGCACTAGAGATTGACTACAAAGTAAGAAAATTGCAAAAGGATGCCCCAGTCCATATATAGGCCTATTCATAATAATATCCGTAATAGATTTGAAAATAATTGATCACACATCAATGGGCTTTTCCATTGGAATGCAATAGCTTAAAATAACACTTTCTTTTGTAACTCTACTAATTTTGATGGTAGTGAGTAATTTTGTAGAGATGAAGAAATGTGATTTTTTTTTATATTGGATTAAGTAGTGAAGTAGAGAAACTAAAGTATCCCTCATCTATGATTTCCCAATTATCATTTTCATCCATCAGAAAAGGATATACATATTGCATCATATCTCTCCTTCGGATAAATATTCTATAATGACAAATTGACAAGTTTTCAACCACATACAAATCATTAATTTGAGGTAAAGTAAATGGTACAACCTTGCCTCGAACGAAGGCAACTCATTGGGTAATTCCATGTAAGTTAGCAAAGAATTCCATTACCACTTTTACAACAACTGTAGCGGTAGTGTAGCATAGAATTTCCCAATGCCTCTGCACAATGATTTTCTCAATATGTTGAACTTGGATTACTCAATCCACGATTGATAAAGCCTCTCTCCTTGATAAGTATATTATACGTGATGACTTTGTCGTATAATCTTTGCACGTCAAAACTGATAAACATTCTTTTATTTAAAACTCCATACCTTGAAGTATTTATGGAATTAAAAGCCATGGATTTTGAAATTTGGGAGTTTCTAGCTGTCCAAGTCAGTTTTTTGGCCTTTAAAAACACCTCTCGGTGGTTATTTAGGAGTGAAATCCTGCCAAAGTCTACCAAATTTGTCCTAAATGCACGAAACTGCTCAAGACATCATCAGTGCTCCCGATGGCACTGTCGGTGCCATGGCTCCAGTAAACGGGCACTAGAGGCCAAAATTGCTTCTCTTATTTATTTGGCTTGATTCGATTCCAAATTTTCCTCCAATACCAATATTTGTCTTAATTTATGATATATAAAATTATTTAGGATTAAAAAATATTCTTTTTTCATAATATATAAAAATATTTATNTATATATATATATATATATATATATATATATATATATATATAATAAAGGAGTGAAAGAGACTCCCTACATGTTAGACTAAAATGAGGTTACAAAGCATATGGGGCTTGGTTCACAAACAAAAAGACCAAGGTCCACCAAAAAAAAAGAGGGGGCAAGGGCTCCTAAGAGTAAAAAACAAAATCCAATGTAGTATGTGAACTAAAAACCTTTCCCTATTCAAAAGGGCTGAAAGGAAGAAAAGGAAAATAAACATTATAAAGCAGTAAGGACTCAAGAAAAAAAATACCCTCCCTAAATAGGTTGGTTAGGATAGACATCAGTGGACCTCCCTCTTCTAATATAAGGCAGATCAGATATACCTGCTTTAATCAACCAAGCCAACTCCACAGGAGGGGTAGTATTTACTTTAGGCAACATAGACAAAGCACCTTGATGGGCAAGCCAATTGGCACATATGTTACCCTCCTTGAATATATGCTTCTAGATAATCTGAAGGTTGTGAGTGTGCTTCATGTGAGTAATTTTCTTAACAACATGTAGAGGAAACCAAGGCAGGGAGTTGCTATCTTTTAAGAGCTGGAATAGCCATAAGGAGTCCATTTCCACAGTTAGTAGGATCCAACCCACAACAACAACTGTTTGGAGAGTCCATACCACAACTAAGGCTTCAGCCTGCAGAGCATTGAGAGCATCAGTGGGAGATTGGAAAAATAGTAGGCATTCCCCAACATTATTTCTGAAAATCCCCCTAATACCAACAATGTGTCTTCTGTAACTTCCATTAGTATTGATTTTGATCCAAGGGTAAGAAGGTTTTCTCTAATGGAATAGCAAAGATTTTGATTTGGGAAGAGAGACTTGAGTATTAAAGATTTGGGAGCACCCAAGAACTTTAATCTTTTACCCCATGAGATTAATTATCTTAAGAGTATATGCCAATCAGTTGGTAGCAATTTGTGTAGCATTTTGGATTTTCCTCTCATATTTACTGTTATTTCTTGTCATTGAGATGAACCATGTAGAAAAAAAGAGGATCATTCCAGCATGGTTCTCCTTCCAAACTATCCATCAGTCAAGGAAGTTTCCAAAATTTAGTAAATGAGAAGGGAAATTAAGATTAGCAGCTACTTGTATCCAAACCCCTTGAGATAGAGGACAAAAGAAAAAGACATGATTTAAGGACTCCTCTTGTTGCAACAGAAAGTACATCTTGAAGGTCCTTTGAGACCCTTGAGTTTGAGTATATCATAAGTGGGAATAATATTATGAAAACATCTTCAGGTGAAGAAGGACATAGAGGGGCTGAGGTTTTTCACCCACATGGCAGTACCCCAATCCTTAAGGTGCCAATTGTATAATTGGGAATATGCAAATTTGGTAAGAGAGGTATGAGGAGGGTTTTTAGTCACAATTCTGTCTGGTTTCTGTGGAGTGACTGGGACCTTAAGAATTTGATACCCTTGTTCAGGATTCACCATAGAGGCCAACATGTCTTTATTCTAATGATGATTATTCCAGCAAATATGAATGAGGGTGTTGATAGCTAAGTCCAGAGGGGTTGATGGTTCCAATTTGCCTTCAAAAAAGCCAATTATCTTACCAAAAATCAACTTTTCCTTCTCCTACATCCCAGATATAAAGGTCTTTAGCCACACATTTAATATGCACGAGTTCAGTCCAAATTCTAGAGTTCCCATATTTTCTACAGATGATTGTTGGATGGGAGTGTTTGCTGTATTTTAATTTCATATAGTAAGCCCACTAAGACTTTTATTCTCTAAATTTAATCCAGAGCTTACAATAGAAGATTTCATGTATTTTTTTGAAAGACTTCATGCCAAGTCCCCCTGCAGCAAGAGGCAGGTAGAGCTTATTCCAAGTAAACCAGTGAGCTTGTTTATGGTTTCCTTCCCACAAGAATTTATTCAGCATGACCTCAAAAGTTTTTTGTGTGCCTTTTTTCATTTTCAGCATCTGCATGATATACATAGAAAAAGAAGCCAGGATACTTTTAATTAAGGTTAACCTCCCCTTTGTGATAAATAAGAATTTGTCCAACAAGAGATTCGTTTGGACACTTTAGAAACCACCTCATCAAATTGAGTTTACTTTTTCCTGCCTTTAATAAACTGTACCCCTAGAGAAGCCTAGGGGAGGTAGCAGATTTAAAACAAGAGAAATATATAAACCCTTAATCCAGTTTTTTGCACCAGCAGTGAGCTTATTGCTAAAGACAAGTTGACATTTCTTTGAGTTAAAGAAGCGACCAGAGATCTGTTGGAACAAATTTAGCAAACTGACCACCATCTTCACTGCTGGTTTTGAGGCCTTAGAAAACAAAATGAAGTCATCTATATATGGGTTGTCTCTCACAAAGCACTTAGTTTAACGTCGTCAGCATGACATACCATTGTTTTCAGGATGACTTAATATCAAAATTTCTTTAAATTGTGGCATGCCCCCTTTATAATAATATTTTAATCAATGCTCATTAACTTTAAATATGTTTCCAGTTTTAGGATCTTTAATAACAACAGTTCCATAATGATAAACTGAATTGCTCATTACTCCGATAATAATCTAAATTATCTTCTTTTATTTTGTTATCATAATATTCCTCTTGCCTTAATTTTTCTTCAAACACTTCCTTAATTTGCCCATTACTCAGATAATCAGTAACTTCCATTCTAAAACATTAATTATCTTTTTCCATTGCAGGATATTTCATAGCTTTCATAATATTAAAAGTTACTTCTTGATCATTAACTCTCATTATTAGTTTTCTTTTTACACATCTATCAAAACTCTCCCTGTTGCAAGAAATGGTCTCCCCAAAATAACAAGATCCTCTTTTTCTTCCTCCATATCTAATACTATAAAGTCTACAGGAAAAATAAATTTATCCACTTTTACTAATACATCTCATTTATCTCCTTTAGGATAAGTTAGTGATCAGTCAACTAACTAAAGAGTTACAATAGTAGGGGAAATCTCTCCTAGATCTAAACTTCTAAAAATTGATAGAGGCATAAGATTGATACTCACTCCTAAATCACAAAAGGCTTTTCCAAAAAACTATTCACCAATAACAGAAGGTGTAGTAAAACTACTAGGATCTTTCAACTTTTTAGAAAGTTTTTTCCTAATAATAGCACTACACTCTTCATTGAGTGCAACCGTCTCATGATCTACAAACTTCCATTTCTTGTTTAGTAAATCTTTCGTAAATTTTACATAACTTGGCATTTGTTCCAAAGCCTCAATGAAAGGAATGTTTATTATTAACTTTTTAAGGATTTCCAAAAAATTTATAATTTGTTTATCTTTATTCTTCTGCTTCAATCTTTGAGGAAATAGAGGTGGTGGTTTTTTTAAAGGAACTTATATTTATTCATTTTCATTGTGGTTGCTTTCAATCTCTTCCTTCTTCTCCTGAACTTTAGTTTCTCTTTGGATTCTTGTTTCTACTTCTTTTCCACTTCGTAATTGACTTGCTTTAATTTGCTCCTTATTTAGATCTTTTGGATTAACTTCAACAGTATTTGGAAGCATTCTTGAAGGTCTGTTACCAAGTATAGTAGCAATATATCCTATATGAATTTTAATATTCCTAATAGCAGCCTCTTGATTTTCTATTTGATTTCCCATATTCAACATTACTGCTTACATTGTCAACTTCTATTCCTTAACTTGTGGGTTAGGGTTAGAGTTAAATCCAGGAGGATAATAAGGTCGATAATTAGTATTTCCTTGTTTGTTTAAATTTCTTGAGGGGTTCACCGATTTGTTATATTAATTCCAACTAAAATTTGGGTGATTTTTCCATCCACGGTTATAATAATTAGAATAGGGATTGTTATTTCAATTATTTATAGCATTCAAATTTTCATAAGATGCTTGAGTATCAGTGATCTGCCTTAGTGAGTTTTACTCTAGTACTTGTGGTATTTGAGAATAATTCACTCCAATTTGAACGATCTTTTTTGATATCACAGTAGTTTGAGATGCTAATGTAAAAATTGTGTAAGAGTCATGAATACTGGCTACTCTCTTAGGATATACACATTCAGAGGGCCATTGAAAATTATTAATAGCAATTTCTTCAATTAAAGAGTATGCTCCATCAAAAGGTTTTTACCTTAGTGATACACCTACAGCAGCATCTTGAATAGTTCTAAGTGTTCCTTCTAATCCAATATAAAAAGTTTAAATTATTAACTAATCTAGTAAAGCACGGTGTGGACATTTGCTAAGGAGATCTTTAAATCATTCTCAAGCTTCATACATTGATTCCTCTTCAAATTGACAAAAAGATGTAATATTGTTTCTAAGCTTAGCAGTTTTCAAGGGTGGAAAATATTTAGCAAAAATTTTTTGTGATAGTTCTCCTCAAGTTCTGATAGATCCAGGCGCTAATAAATTTAACCAAGCTTTAGCTTTATTCCTTAATGAAAAAAGAAAAAGTCTAAGCCTAATAACATCAATAGACACTCCATCATATTTAAAAGTACCACATATTTCAAGAAAACTAGCAAGATGAAAGTTAGGATCTTCGGTAGTATTCCTCCAAACTGATTATTTTATACTATTTGGATAATATGAGGTTTAAGCTCAAATGAATTAGCAACAACATCGGGATTTTTAATAGTTCAGTGAAGTTCATCTCTGGTTGGATTAACATATTATTTTAAAGGTCTTTGTCGATTTTCATTTATTTGATCATCTAAATTATTCAAAATTTTGCACAAAGTTTTATTATTTTTTTCTTGTTTTCGAATTTTTTTAACAATACGTTCTAATTCTGAATTGTAAGGTACTAAATCTTCAAATCCAATATTTTGAATAAACTAATATAATATGTAAAGGAAAATTTCTTAAAAATACTCTTATATATATATATATATATATAAATATATATATATATATATATTACGACTTTTGATTTTTTTAATAATAATTTTTTTTTGTATATATTTTATCTCTAAATTTCCTAATTTACTAAATCTACTTAAGTAACTGTTACCTTCCCAGGCAACAGCGCAAAAAATTTGGCACAAAAATATAGTTGTGTAAAACTTATAAAGTTAACTCTACTTTTCAACGATGTCAAAAACTTGATACGTTGTTTTAAGAATAAGAAATTTAAGCAATTTATGTTGAGATTTTATGAAAGTATACTTATCATTATCAAGTAACAAAAGACTTTCTATTTAAGCCTCAAATATCAATCCCACGAGGAAGTTTAAATTTGAAATGATAAATTAACTATGAAATTTACAGAAATTAAATGAAATTACTGTCACTAAATTTAAATTGTTTGAGACACTATCAGAACTAGGTTATTAACTACTAGCAAAACTAAAATGTAAAGTTTAAACTATAACTACTAAACTATGTTTATGTGACGAAATTTTCTAATATGAAAAAGCATATTTCCCCACAACAATGAGTTTTTGGTAAAATGAGATGATATAAATGGTTTAAATATGTTTTGTGACAAATAGGAGCACTTTTAATTCTCTACCCTGAGTTAGTGTTATAGAGAATTATTGACTAATCTCTGATTTAGTCCGTAAATGCATGGTTAGACTGGAGGATACTGGCTCTCACTCCGGAGCTCCCACTCTCTTTAGTTCTTAAACACTAAGACCGAATTGGGGATGTTAGTCAGTCACTTTAAAATCTCCAATTCTAGACCCAACAAAGTATATTTTCCTATTTATTTTCACTTAATTCCATGAACGAAATACTCCTTCATGGAATTAAATGTGATTCTCACTCTTGTTGAATAACTCATACTCCATTTTCTATATCATATGTTTCACAACATATTTTAACAATTCAATTAGCCAGATCAAAACATAAATTAAGAATGGAGTTGAAAGTCCATCAAAATTTATTTTGTATTTTCAAAATTGGCACATTGATATTATCTCTTCATTTCACGATGTCTCAGAGTTTAGAGAAAGATAAAGGAAACTACTCAGATTTCATGAGAAAGATACAACAAAACACAAATTTCATATATAAAAGAATATTCATACAATATTAATAAACAAATAAAACTTATCTGAAACTCATTCTGAAAGGAAAACCATTGTAACCTCTCTTAGAAGATGTAGGAAGAATAAATCTCTCACTTCTCTCCCTCTCTAACACCCTTAGAGAAGAATTCACACTTAAACTCACAATAAAAACTCAAAACTATAAAAAAATAAATGACTAATGGACTCTAAGTGGCCGTGGGAAATGTGGAATAGCGTGAAAGATAGTGGAAAGTGATGAAAAGGGGTCCTTTCTGATCATTTTCATCTCTAAATAGAGCCTAATATTGGTTTTCCAATATGTGCAACAAAAAACACTCCAAAAAGCGTCCAAATTTGTCGAATCTTTTAGAAACAGGACTAGCACTAACATTGGCACCATCGGCGCCAGTGCCACAAGAACTCTCTGCTAATTGGTGTCATCAATGCTGCTCCTGGTGCCGTCAGTGCTGAGGATAGTCTGGCCTCTGTTTTGTAGATTTGCACCATCGCTGCTGAGTATTTTTTCAAAAACTCCATTTTGACTCCAAATTTCATCCTTTTTGCTTCCTCTTTGCTTCATATTTTAAAAATAAATAACCAACAATAAAACATGAAAAAAACCCTCCTTTAAACCGCAATATCACCAAAAATGAGTATAAAATATAGGTCTAAATATGCATATATTTTAGGTGTATCAACAACTAATAAAGGCACACAAAATGAGGCCTCATTCTTCAGATAAAAAGCCATCTTTAACAAAGACTTAATGATTAAGCAAGTTATATTCATTCAAGAAGGAGTCACAGGCAGAGATATTCTATGACTTGCTAAAAAAACAAAGACTCGGTCTACCATAACCAAGAAAGCCAGATGAAGTTGACAAGGAGTATCCCAATTTCTACCCTTACCACCGGATGTTAAGACAAATAATAGAAAACTACTTTATCTTCAAGGATTGGCTGGAGAAGAAATTTAAAAGTGGAAATGTTGTGATCCGAAAAGAGTATTTCAAAGAACCTTAGATTGGTTCTGTAAATATGATTTTAGTTGATTCGATTAAATTAAATATAACTACACCAATGCTCAACAAAAGAAGTGACACGCTTCAGAAATCTTCAACTGACCTAAAAGTAATCAAAGGAGACTTAATCAAAGCTAAGTTGGAGATAGTCCGAGCCAATGTTGCACACTTTCTTGAAGAATAATGAAAAGATGTGAATGATGAAAATTAAAATGTTTTAGATTACTTGGAAGAAGGATTAATAGAAATAAATGTCATCTAAACTCGAGATGAGTTATCTGCATGAGATGCTCTGTCTTTTGGTGAGGAGAACGTCGTGGATGAGGGGAAAGGGACCATCCAACAAAGAGACAAACAAATGAGTTGTCTCAAAAAGAAAATTGAAGAAATGACAGCCGCCATAATTGCAATGTAAAGACAGTCATAATCACCGCAGATTGTACCTCTAGAAGAAAACGATCTAGAGATCATTCTTGTAGATGAAAGAAAAGAGTTCACCTCCAATGAGCGATCAAAGAAGGATTCAGTTCAGGGTCCAATGTATGGAAATGAAATTAAACAAATGGTCAAACAACAAGTGAGAAAAGCCCTGGACTAATCAAAATGAGGGGCATCAACTCCAAAGGGTAGAGCCTTCGCATAGGAGTTTGAGGCCATCCAATACCCTAACGGTGTTGTACAAGCTTTGATCAAAAAATTTTGATAGAACCAGAAACCTTCATCAGCATGTTGCACACATCTTAACGAGCTGCTACAACATAGGGTGAATGAAGCACTTCTATTTCGTCAGTTTGTAAGTACCCTTACTAGAGTCACCTTTGATTGGTATACAGAGATACCAAAGAGTTCAGTGAAGATATTCATAGAAATGGAAAAACTTTTTGTCAGCCAATTTGTCGGAGTTCAACATCACATCACTATTGGTGATCTTTTGGTAGAGAAGCAAAAGCTGGATGAAACCTTGGTAGAGTACATTCTATGATGGATAAATCTCAGCATGAGATGCGAGCTACAGTTGGAAGAGCAACAAGCAATTGAGATTTTTCTAAAAATCAACCATGGTCCACTGGGTTTCCTACTAAAAGGATATACAATCAGAACATTTGAAGAGTTGCTTAGAAAAGCCAGAAATTTCCAAGGAGAAGCTGAGCAATTTGGTTTTTTGAAAAGGGTTGAGGAGCTTGAATCAATAAAGAGATTTAAGAAGAAATATGGGATAGTTATTGTGGTTAGCAGAGGAAAATGATGATTGCAAATACAAGTCAAACAACGGCAACATACCTTCCAATGTTCTTGTGAAAATATTCAGCAATCATCTCAGTAGAGACCTTACCGGAAATACAAAACATAAGTCCTAATTATGAATGCTTGATCAAATGGGTATACTCTTTTATAGATGAAGCAGTGAAAAAGATGTTCTGCAGTTTGATCAAGAATCCGAGTTTAGGTTGCCCAAGCTGAAGAAGCCTGACGAGGTCAAAAAGAAAAGACATCTGAGATACTACCCGTAGCACAACTTCATTGGACATACAGTAGAGGAGTGTTGCAGTTTCAAAGACTTGCCCGAAGAGAATTTAATGAATGGAAAAATAATGATCCCGAAAGAATAATTGACAGAATCTGAAAGAGGTTTCATTAATATGATTTTGGTCAATCACATTGTCCCAATTGACCCCTAAGTAGCCGATGTCAAATTAAACATAGTTCAGACGAAGGCTTCAAGGGAAAAGGGTGAGCTAGATCCAAGCAGTTTCCGTACAGGCTAGAAAGCAAAATTTCAGACCTTCCCCTATCAGGAAATGGTAGGGTTTATCTTCTTACTACTCAATCGATGTAAATGGGGACTTTAGTAGGATTGATTCTAGTGTGTTCCATCCCTCCCACCGCATTGAATGAAATAAAAGAATGTTTGTTGTTGTCCAAATTTGTTCAATACTTAAAAGGCTCATCACCCTAAAAGAATTTTTTTTTGTATATTTTGATATCAATATAACTTCAGGGGAGAATGAAATTAATGCCTTAATAACTGAGTCATCCACTTTAAAGAATTCAGGTTGGGTCTTAAGTTGATTTCAATGAAAGAATGTGTGGTTGAAATAAAAGTAATTAACTTGGGATATCATGAGCCTTTTAATTTCCTGCCACGTGACTAGGTACTAACTTTCAAACGAGTTATAATATCCCAGAATTTGTCTTAATAAACATTTGAAGATTAATAGTCAGGGAAGTTTCGACATTCAAAATCTTAAAACACATATATTCCACCATATATAGTAATTCTCAGAAAAAAAACGGAGCAAAAAAAAATGTGAGTCCCCTGAGAAGAAACTTGAGGTAACATAACATGAAAAAATGTTGTCTAAATTTAGGCATTCAAACTATTGAAATCATTCTCTACCAGATATAGTTATTCTCAGCAAAATAAGGGGAAAAGATAAAAAAAGGATTGTGTAAAAAACTTGATAATAAAATAAAATCAAAGAAAAATAAAAGTCTCCCTTAGAATATGCTTGAGGTGGACATAAAACCCAAAAATTGGTGTTTAAGTTTCCCCTAATTGATGAAACTTAAAATGCTCTCCTAAAAATTTTTTTCTAGTATTTTACATAAGAAAAATTTTAATGATGTTGAGTCTTTTGGTTGGCTATTAATTGGCTCAAAAAATATCTTTGGACAATGAAATATATTTTGATCACACGACCAAAATTCTGAAATCTGCTTGACCTTAGAAACAAAGAATTAAAGAAATAATGATGATATTAGCAGTTGATGGAAATTCAACTCTAAAAGGCATATCCTTCAGTGCCTAGTAAATACAACTCTAACATCAACTCAAAGAATGTCAGAATAATTTCTCAAAGAAAATATGGACAAAATTAGTGATAAGAAGCGACAACTGCTACAAATAAAGCTACAAAGTGACAGCTTTTTGAAATGTGAGGTCCATATAAGTAGTGCATCTTTATGTGTATTTGAAAGAGTTTAATTTTGATAGTACCTTAAGGAATGTGTTATTTCCTACACTTTTCATTTGTCAATGGACAATACTTCAAGAAGTACTATGCCTTGTGATGTTTTAGAGACAAATTATCATTCTTAGAAGCTCAAATGTCGTGCTAATCTGAAATTGGGTCCAAATCCTAACAAATAGAAAAGAAAATGACATTGCAATAAAACAAAACTCATAAAAATAATCAAATGAACAAAGTGTACCAAAACTCGAGGTTCCAAATCTTTCCTCACCACTATTAATCTTCACGAATTCCATGAATTTCGCATGAATTTAAAACACTATATTATAGAGGATGACGATGAGGACATTTCATTTGGCATTGCTTTACAATGGTTCAAATATCAAATTTTTTAGGATGAGGATTCAGTTGTCCGATTCCGCATTGCTTTGCAATGGTTCAAATATCAAATTTTGGAGGATTAGGATTTAGACATCCGATTCCACATTGCTTTGCAATGGTTCAAATATCAAATTTTAGAGGATGAGGATTCAAACATCCTAATTTGCATTGCTTTGCAATGGTTCAAATATCATACTTTGGAGGATGAGGATTTAGACATTTGATTCTTCATTGCTTTGCAATTGTTCAAATATCAAATTTCAGAGGATGAGGATTCAGACATCCGATTCTTCATTACTTTGCAATGGTTCAATTATCAAATTTTGTAGGATGAGGATTTAGACATCCGATTCTGCATTGCCTCATTCTGCATTGCTTAATTCCGCATTACTTTGCAATGGATCAAATATCAAGTTTTAGAGGAAGATGATTCTGGTATCTGATTCCGCATTGCTTTGCAATGGTCCAAATACCTAACACTAGAGTTTCAGGGAATAAGCCCTTTAATTAATTCAAGGCATCCAATTCTAAATCTTCGACATAGGTTTAAGACCACCTTAAAAAGAGTAAGGCATCCTACTATCTTCTTTTGAGATCAGTATTAAGACCACCTTAAATGGAGTAAGGTATAATATTCTCATCATTTTAGAACAGTTTTAGGACCACCTTTAATGAATTACGGAATATTATTCTTATTTTGGGATTTATACCCAAATTTTAGTTATCATTTAGAGGTCAGTACCTAAATTCTGATTCCCATTCTAAAAAAATTTTGAATTTTAAAATCAAAATCAAAGTTTTCTAACATTAAATCAAAATTGAATCTCCACCATGACCATAATTTTTCTCTTCTTGATGGTCATATTTGAAATTACTTTCCTTGTAATTTCCCAATAAGAATTATGAATCCTTGGTTTTAATCGAATATTCACTTGCGATTCCCTAGGGGAAATAATTCTCACTCAATTTTATGTTTTGTTCTAAGTATGTTGACTTAGACGTTTGTGTTATTTTTGTTGATCTCTTCAATCAACGCCAATACGTGCGGTGAGCTTGTCCGACACACCACACTTATTGGGGGACCATTTGTTGACCTCATTTTTAGTGAGGTCTAGTTTTTCTCTTACGGTTTAGGGTCTAGCCTTAAGGTTCTCCCTTTGACTATCTTAGGGCCTTAGCAATGGGACCCACCTTATTTTAAGAGATTCAAACTTCTTCTTTACTCTTTTGGAAGTTCAGCATGTGATTCTTGAACTCTAGAACTTAGATGGTTAAAAATAACATGAGGGAACTCAAAAAGAGTCCCTATAGGACCTCTAAACCATAGGACTACCTTTTGCACAATTTTCACATTTACGCGCACAAACTTTGCAATTCAAATGGTCGACACTTTTGATAATCAAAATTCACATCAATGACATCATTATTTGTTGAAAAATTGAATAAATGTCTAAAACAATCGATCGCGACCCAAAATTTTACAAGAATTGAATTTGACGCATTTTTGACTTGATCATCGACGAGGTTTTCCAGACAACCTCGGATGACTAAATGTTTTACATCAGCATGTCCAGAACATCGACTTTGCTTAGAAAGGACACCCACATTGTTGTGGTTCGGTGCACGGATGAATATCACACGAGTTGGGGAATTTTAAATATCAAATATTATAAAATAAAAAATCCTTTTCTTTAGTTTTAAATCCCTAAATCCATAACCTAACTAAAGGTTCTAGACTTTTCCCAGTCCCTCATGCCTCTCACCCCTCATAAGTTTGTGATTTATACTAATCACTAGCTCTCTTCCCTATCACAAGCCCTAGCTTGCTTCCCTCTCTTGAGACCTTTTCACTTCTCGCTTATCGCTGACCTAGCCGCTACCATCGCCAACTTAGCCATTGTGGTCGACAACCTAGCCTGCTCCCTGTCACCACCTCCTTGGTTGTACTGCCAAGCTTTCCCATCATCTTCACCATCAACTCACGCCGGGTAAGTTAAGGTAAACTTCTTCCTCTTTCTTAGCTATAAAAACCCCATTTGGGGGGAGGTTTAAGCCTGACCAAAATTTTGGAGAGTGGGGGAGGTTGAGTCAAATTCTTGATTGATTCTCACCTCTCAGTTGGTTTGTGCTTTGTGTGCTTGGATCCCTGTTGTCCGATCCTCCCTTATCTAAGGCCCTCTTCCTTACTATTTGTTCAGACATTTGGGAAGTAAGAATTTCATTGCTTTTCTCTTGGATTTATTTGTGAAATAATTCATGTCGAAAGAAGTGTTTCGATGTTCTTTATTTAAATAGGAAGAATCATCTTTTCTATCCTTTTCAATCTGGTGTATTGACTTGGTATTCAATTGGTTTGAAAAGTATGCATGTTATATGAGTTGAATCGATATGAGAAAAATATTAGAATCGCTTAGATTAATTTTGATTATGCTTAAGGCTTCATTATGAATTTCTCACTTTGAAGGATGTGAATCTGTTTCTATGCTATCTATGTTTTAGGCATAAATGAATTGTACCTTATTTCTTGTCAACTTCCTTATAAGCTAGTTGAAACTTTGCTTAAATTTTGTTTCATGTTAAGCATGAATTAGCTCTTAATTCCTACATTATTTGATCTTCTGGAGTTCTGTTGCTAATCTCTAGTAGGTGTTTCTTTATGGGGATGCAAATTTGGTGAAAACTTTATTCACGTTTGCTATACTTATGCTTTATTATTTCTTCTTTCTTACATTTATGGAAATTTCTTGACTAATTATACATTTGAAGAAGCCTTATATGCTCTTATATGATGTAGGGGTTAGCAATAACTTCTACACAATTCCTACTTTGGGCCTTTTATGCTTGAAGTATTGGTGTCATAAAAGTATTATTTTGGGCTTCATAAGCTCGCAGTTAAAAAAAATGGGGATTTAAATGTTATTGATATCCTATGAACTTGTTCGAATGAAGAAAGTTATAAGCTTCACTTCAGACATTGTAAATTTGTGGTTTTCTTTTGGACACCTTATGGGCTATTTTGGTTTAATCTTCACACCATTTGGTTTCGGATTTTTGTGCTTTATATATGCTGATTTGAGAAGGTTGGAGAATGTTCTGCTTTATATTTGTGTCAATTCGAGAAGGTTCAGGAGCTATTCTTTTCTTATTTTGTATTTGTGTCGATTTGGAGAATGATTTTAGAGTCATTGTTTGGCTCTATGTGAGATTTGAGGAAGGTTTGATTATTAGTATTCATATCAGTAAATCCTTATATGTTTACATATCTAACATCTAAACTCCAATTTTTATACACCTCCGACTTTACCTATGCAAGCAGTGGTGTTATTTCTTTTACAATAGCAATATTTGGATGACATAAATATAAAAATCAACACACATATGAGGGCTCATATAGTCACTTGGGGAGATAAAAAAGTGGGAAAAAAATGGAAAATCTGAATTTTGATGCTTTTATGTGTGAAAATTTGGAAACTTCGATGAGTTTATTGTTTTTTGGAAATATGAAATTTGACCGTCTCATTTGTGAGAATCCCAAAATTTTGACGAGTTGGTTTTATGTCAAATATGAAATTGTGCAATTTACTCTATGCGAGTTGGGAGTTCATTCAACTTGACTTTATGAAAATTTGAGGTGTATACAAGTGGATTCTATACTCTCGGGTCATATGGCGAATTAAATAGAGGTGTGGTGCTCATTTATGCAAACGTTTCATGTAGGAAAGCCTGCTTACGGTATGATTTATATTGGCTTCTTTTGTATTTACTTTGGATGTCATTTCTCTGTTAGTATGCTTAAGCTTTTTGTTCCTTTTGGTAATACAGCTCACATGGGAAGTATTTTTATATTTGGTTATGGAGGATTTTCAGGATTGGTTAGGTCCTTGCAATATTTAATTTCTTTTACTCTTATTGATCCTACCATTTAAATTAGCTTATGGAAACATTTATGATAAGATTGTTTGCAAAAGAATATTTATCCAAAGAACCTACCTATGAATTATTATTTTTGGTGGAAATGAAGAGTTGTAACGTATTCTAAAGTTTAATTATTGCTTAGATCACTGGTTTAACTGGTGTTATTAGAGCTGCAACTAGTTTCTCTTTAGCTTTTTGAGAAATTCAATCAATAGTTCACTTGTTCTTATAAGTTGAATTTTGAAATGATGGCTCGCCTTGTTGCAGTTTCGAAAATGCATGAAACTATTTTGTGTCTCATTTGTACTTATAGTTTGGAGCTTTATTTAGGGGCTTTTGTAGTTGTGATCTTATATTTTATTTCTTTTACTCTTATTGATCCTACCATTTAAATTAGCTTATGGAAACATTTATGATAAGATTGTTTGCAAAAGAATATTTATCCAAAGAACCTACCTATGAATTATTATTTTTGGTGGAAATGAAGAGTTGTAATGTATTCTAAAGTTTAATTATTGCTTAGATCACTGGTTTAACTGATGTTATTAGAGCTGCAACTAGTTTCTCTTTAGCTTTTTGAGAAATTTCATCAATAGTTCACTTGTTCTTATAAGTTGAATTTTGAAATGATGGCTCGCCTTGTTGCAGTTTCGAAAATGCATGAAACTATTTTGTGTCTCTTTTGTACTTATAGTTTGGGGCTTTATTTAGGGGCTTTTGTAGTTGTGATCTTGAGGCTTTAGTGGTGGCATTTTGATGTGATATGAAAGATTTGGATGATGCGAATTCAATCTTTGGGTTGATTAGTGAATTGTTTAGCTTCATTTTTGGGTCTTTTCGTCGATCGATTTTTTAGACACAGTTTTGATGGCCGATTCACCCTTCACCTTTTCGCTCTTTCGGGTGGATTCTTCCCTCATTTCTCTCACCCCCATTTTTATTCTTTTCTTCCTAACTTCTTAGTTTCGGTTTTAGGCTAAAACATAGGTACGCATATATAGCCCTGGCTATATATGAATCATCAATAAAGGTTATAAGTTGGACACTTCATTTCAGGGTTTAAAGGCGGTGATGACAAAGGTACTCAAATGGCAGAGCAAAATAATACTCCATCCTACGACATCAACACCCGATATAGGGACCTAGTGAATCGTAGGATGATAGCATTATTCACTGACACAAGACTAGCGGGGGACCCTTGCCCATTCAGGTTGTTGGCGGTCCTACACCCGATGGCGTGATCGACTCGTGGACAATCATATTTCTACAAAACTGATAAAAATAGATACGATAGGAATAGATACTACATTTGCAAAAGTATTTTCACTACAAATGTTGATACTAGTTTCCCTTGTATATCTGAAATCTATATGCATGCAAAAATATAAATTTTAAGTGACCAAATTTGATTGTCCACTTATCAATCACCAGTACCGGGCTAAGGAGTGCCCTCCTAAATTGGTATTTTAGGACACCCTTTTAGTTGAATGTTGAGTTTTATACATACAGGTGACCGATAATAACCTTCAAAATACTTGAAGAATACCTAAATCTGAGCCCACCAAAACCTGAATGCTTATAGTCCACTTCAGTTTTTATGATTTCATAAGTTATCTCTTTCGAGATTTCCTTGTGGTTTCTTCGCGCTTATTTTGTGAGTCCCTTGAGTTTTACTTGATAAGTTATGAAGTGGAGAGCCCTAGAGGCAAAATTGTAATTTTGGAATTTTAATACCTTAATTAAATTTTAGGATTAATCAAAAGGTAAATGAGTAATATTGATCATAATAGCTTTTTGAATGATTGAAATATAAATGGTAAATGGTAGAAACCAACTTGTCACTTGTCTCATAATAATGATATAGGTACAATTTTGTTTATCATCATAAGTTGGAAGTCAATTCAATAAAATGTTCCTAAAGTAATGGGCTTAAGCTATGAAGATATTAATTCACCCATTGCAGCCCATCAATTGGTGACTAGGTGTTCCGCCTTATATTAGTGAAAATTTAAATCCCATTTCAATTAATATTTAATTATCTTAAACTTGCTTTGAGAATTAAAATTGAGAAAGCCTAATAACGAATTAGTTTTGACATGTGAGAATTGCCTTAATTGGGATTAGAAAAGGAATACATCATAAGTTAATCAATATTTTTCAAAATACTTTAAACTCTGCCTTATCTCGAGGCATAAAAAATCCTTAATTACTTTGAGTTTATACCTTTGGGGCACCCACCCAAATAACCATCAAATGAAAAATTAAGTGACTTTGATCTTCTTATTCTTGAGATAATTAAAATATCTTCACTGAGTAGTGGGGTAGTTTCATTTTGACCTTGGGATGATTAATAAAGCAATATAATAAGTTCAAAATGAACTCAAAACATTTAAAGGCATCTTTAAAGCGGTTTAGGGTCATTCCCCAAATACTTTGGAATCTCTTGGATATCTTGAATGATAATATGAACTTGCTATATTTTGTTCTAGAAAATAATCTATTAAAATCTATCAGGACCGTTGACCTCACTTTTGGTTGAGGTTTAGTTTTTCCTCTTTAGTAGCCTAAGGTTTAGCCATAGGATTTTCCTATTGACTATTCTTAGAAAACTAGACATGGAACCCTCACCATTAGAAATTCTACCATCTTCTTTACTCAACTTGAAGTGCCACATGTTGGTCTCAACCTCTAAAACTTAGTAGGTGGGGTCATTATGGGGGAAACTCAAGATTAGTCACCCTTAGGACTGCTGGACCTTAAGGTTAACCCTAGGTGTTGGTCTGGAGCTAACGCACTCACTACACTCATCTACACTCATCTGCACTCATAATCACTCACAACCCTGAACTCAAATTTCTAGACTAGATCCCTTGACCTTTTGGGATACTCATGTAGATGGTCCTCTAAACCTACTAGCCCTAGAACTATGGTTTAGCTAAGCCCACTATTTAGAGGACCCAAAATGGAGCTTTTCATTGGTCAATATCTTATTGGTGATGATTGGTATCTCAAATCTACCAAAATACCCATTTTGGCATTTTACCCCTAAAACACCCCCAAATTACCCAAATAACCCTTAATAGCTCAAAATCTAAAAAATTCCCAGAAAATCCCATTAAAT
>NEWO01000967.1:137902-148695 GCA_003013225.1 Phalaenopsis aphrodite
CACTAGGTCCTAAAATTTTTCACATTTCCCTCCCAAAATTTGGTTTGCTACTTCACAAATTAAACCAAATTGTGTTCTGATGCGCGTACTTTGAAATATGAATTAAATTTTACACCTTTTTGAACAAACATGTTAAAATTACCTGTAAATTAAGACCCGCCCGGTCTACATATTAACCTCTATTTTTAGTGCTTGCACTAAAGATTATGAGGTTTTCGACCATATAGCTAACCCTAAAACTTTCTGTTTTAGAGCCCGCTGTGATGGCCTACCCAACGCTGACCTTTTCCTGCATCCTGCCAATGGACCGCAGCGCCCGTATCGTCGCTCCCACCATCAAGTGTGGAGCTGGATTTGAAGACCTTGAGGTTATCCTCAGGAAAGACCCATTCGTGGTATGAAGATCGTTGCTCCGGAAGTACAAGAGCCGTCTACAGAATTCAGTTTGAACTAGCTTCAGGACTTCTCTGCCTAAAATTCATCTCCATCACCAGAGTTAGTGCAGTCTTCAGAAAGCTTGCTTCTAAAGAAGGATGTTCTATTAGTGAATTACTTAAACGAGTGGGACATGCAATTTCCCTTCGTATGAAAAATGAAATTTTGAAGGATATTAAGTCTGCTAGAAAATCTCATAGGTCGACTATAAAGTCACTTGCCCGTATTCCCGTCTGGCTCCATTTGGGAAATCGAGTTGATACTGCTATAGTCACCACCGATCATACCACCACCAGGAGCGCAGGTTGCCAGCCGATTAAGTCAGGACTGGGACTGAGAAGTTTACCAATCATTCCTGCGATCATAGAAAGAAAGACAAGACGATTAGCTGACACTGTAGCCAGTCTACGCCACGGGGAGCATACCTTCCCTCGACATACCGATGTTTCTACTAAGACGTTCCGTCCTGAGACATCATCCTCAAAGGATAAGAAGGTATGGGTACCCAAGGTTGCTGCATCGATAGAGTTCAGTGAGCTTGCAGGACAGGAAGTAAAACCAGTGCCTGAAATATCTGACATCGTCGCGACATTAGCCAGCGAGATGGAGGAACAAGTTGGGGATTTCCATCAGGGTCCTCCACATCTTAAAGCAATCAAGGAATCGATAATTGAGGAAAAAGTTGAGAAACTCAAGATCGAGATTTCTGAGTTAACTCGAGAGCGTGGATTTTCCGTCAATAGTGACAATGAGGATTTTTATTACAGTGATTTCTCGGAGGAAGATTTCATGGATGTCCATGTGATCGAAATTAGAGCTACCACATCTGCACGCAAGGCTCAACCTCACGCTAAAGAGAACGCCGTTGATGAGCTGTGTAGAGTTATCCTCCTAAGGATGAGCAAGTTGTTCTACTAGAGAAAATAATAGAAGAGATGACTGCAGCTATGAGCGCCACGGCCACCATTCAGGGGCAATCACAAGCACCAAGATTGGCTTCTCTATAGATTAATCAGCCAGAAATCTTACACATTGCAAATGAAAGAAGGGAGGCTACTTTGACAGAAAAAGATGAACAACCAAAGAAGGATTGTCCATCGGGTGCCATGCCAGAAAAAGAGTTCAGGCAAATGGTTGAGCAAGTACGGGATGCCTTAGCCCAGTCCAAGGGCGGTGCATCAATTCTAAAGGGTTTACCCAAAGGAGTTCGATGTCGTCCCTTTCCCCAAGGATTTTGTGAGCCCAAACTTCAAGATATTCGATGGGATTGGAAATCCCAGACAGTACATAACACATTTTCGAGCCAATTGTGGCAACACGAGGAATATCAAAGCTCTACTCTGCCAGCAGTTCGTCAGCAGCTTGTTAGGGATTGCTTTCGACTGGTACGCTGACTTGCCCAATGGGTAAGTTAAAACATTTTCTAAGTTGGAACAGTTATTTGTGAAAATATTTGTTGGGGCACAACATCATGCGTCTATTGGAGAGCTCAAGATGCAGAAGCAAAAGCCTAGTGAAACCTTGGTAGACTATATTTTGAGGTGGAGAAAGCTTAGCATGAAATGTGAACCTTAGCTATAGGAACCTCAAGCGATTGAGATTCTACTCAAAAGCATTCATGGGCCAATAGCTTTCATGCTTAAGGGACTCACCATCAAATATTTTGAGAAGCTATTTAGTAAAGCCAGTAGTCTTCAAGAAGAAATGAAGCACATGGAGCCACATTAAAAGACTAAGGTAACCAGAGTGTTCAGAAAGAAATCAGGGGTAGTCACAACTGTCGACAAAGGAAAGCAGCAGATAAAGATATATAAAGAAGATCATCGTCAGTCTTTATCATAGTGCTCTCAGAAACAGAGCAGTCAATCCAATTAACGACCATCTCAGGAAGGATCACCTCGAACAACGGATATAAGAGTATCCCTGTTAGAGTGACAGAAAGTTGTTTATTCCTTCAAAGATGAAGCTGTACCTAAAATATTCAAAAGCTTGATGAAGAAACCAGAATTCAAACTGCCTGATCCAAAGAAACCCGAAGAGGTGGATAAAAAAAATGAACCGAATTATTGCCCGTACCACCGGTTGCTTGAGCACACTATAAACAAATGTTTCATCTTTAAAGACTAGCTCGAGAAGAACCTCATGGAAGAGAATATAACAATCCCAAAGGAGTATTTGAGAGAGCCTGAAAAGGTTCCATAAACATGATTTCAGCTGAGTCAATTTGCCCAATTGATCCATATGCCGGAACAAATGAATGGAGTACAGCTTGAGATGAACTCAAGAGGGTCCTCAATCGAATACAAGATTCATCGAAACAAGCTTCTACAAAAACCGAAGAAGGATGGACTGAGGTATGGAGCAGATCATCCAAGAAGATACTGAACAAACTACAATCTACATCAAAACAAGCCTCCATTCAGAGTCTGCAGCATACTGAGCCTGAGATGAAGATTTCGCCAGAAAATCCGTCATCATCAAGGACAAAGAACAAGAAGAGGAAAAGCATCACTGCCAAGATTGATAGCACGGGGGATAGGATAGGGGCTACCTCGACTAGACTGGTTGTCTCAGAATTGGGGAAGAAAATCCTTGAACTCTTGACTTTGTATGATTATGTTTGTCCCTCCGGGGTCTTATGAATATAATGATTGTGATTTCGGCTATGTTCTGACTATTTCTGGTAATAACATGACCGATTATGACCAAGCTAGTTGCGATCTCAATTCCAAAAATGATCTTCAAATCATACTTGAGTCTGATGAACTTGTTGTCAAGGCCAAAGAAGAACTCAATGATACCGCTTACGATAGCACTGATAACGAAGAGCCAATTCTTGAGCGTCATGGCACACCGCTCTCCATCAACTTAGATTTTTTGGACGAGGAGGAAAAGACATCGAAAAATTCAACAATGATATCTCAAGAAGAAGAAATCACAGAAGTCAACTTAAGGAGCGGAAATGTGTTACCACCAAGAACAGCTCCAACAGACAAAGGAAAATAGATAATGACTTAAGAAGAGGTACCCTCACCTCCGCCAGTGGAAGAACCACATAATCAAGACAAAATCGGAGGTTCATACAAAGTAGACTACAACGTGCTAGCTCATCTTAGGAAGTTTCCTGCCTGGCTAAGCATCTACGACGCTCTGATCTTGTCAATGGAGATGAGAGATTCTTCGGTTACAACTTTGCTAGATCCAGAAATTTTCTTAGCTCAGTTGGCTAGCACATCCACAGATGAAGTTTGCTCGTTGAGAGAAGAGTCAGGGGTAACCTTCACAGATGAAGACTTGTTGCTCGGTACCGCTGACCACAACCGTCCGCTCTACATCTCCGTCAACTATGGCAGATTTGTGTTATCCAGAGTTTTAGTGGATCCTGGAGCTTCTCTTATCTTGATGAGTCTACGGACATTAGCGTATTTGGACTTTGACATTCAGGAAATCATCCCCGATAAGATGATGTTAAGAGGATTAAACCAAAAGGGAGAAAGAGCCTATGGATCAATTTCATTACTTATGAAGGTCGAAGAACTCGTAACAACCATTAAATTTCATATCATCTACACCGAGACCTCTTTTAAAGCTCTATTGGGTCGACCATGGATTCATGAGCACAATATGGTTCCATCATCCTTACACCAGTGCATCAAATACCGCAAAGATGGTCAAGAAAATTGCATCAAGGGAGACCTACAACCATTTTCAGTACATGAAGTTGGTATCCATGAAGATGCTGCCTACTACGGGCTTCCAAAGAAGATTATCTTCTCGCGTGAAATTTCTGCAAACAAAGATAAAGACTCAGAGGGATCACAAAATGAAGGTCATACAACTCCGCCTCAACAGCCTTCTACCACTCCCTTACAACGAGTTGGTGGAGGTTGTTCTAGTTCACGCACCCGAGGTCGAGGTCGGGGATGAGGACGAGGAATGAACAATTTAATTGTTGAATAGACTAGGCCAACTATCAACATTAGTGATGAAGACAGTTTTGAAAATGAGGTAATGATGACAAAGCAGAAGAAGCCTCAGTACAAGATATCCCTAGAAGATACAGAGAGAAATGAATATGAAACAATGTATGATCAGATAAACCACTACGTGGATACTATGACCCTCACTCTGATTCTCCCTCAAGATGTCAAGAGTTTAGAGGTCAAGGAAGTCTGTAGTGTTGGTTCAAAGCCAATCAAATTTTACCGTGCTTCTACCTCTACTGAGCTTGAAAAACATGTAAATTTGGATGTTGATTCTAATGAATTAATGGAATTACCTTTTGGTTACTTCTCGCCTTGTGTTCAAAAGTTAATTCAATGGGGACATTTACCAAAAAAATGCCAAAAGATAAATTTCAACTTTTCAAAAAATTGTGGAATACTAAAAGTCAAACTCCCAATTCAAAAAATGGTCTCGGATTTGGTACAGTTGGACCAGCCAATGATTCTGGATTTTGCATGGTTGTTACTAGAGAGTTAGAAGAGGATTGTCTCGATATAGAGGATGACTCTACTAATCAACCAATAGAAGATGCTCCGCCAGAATTTGAGGAAGAAATTAAATTTACTATCGATGAATTGAAAGAGATTAACCTCGGGACTGAAGAAGGACCCCGACCTACGTTTATAAGTTCTCAACTTGAAGATGAAGAATCTGCAGAACTGGTCAAACTATTAACAGAATTCAAAAATTGTTTTGCATGGATCTCCGAAAAAATACCACGAGTGTCAGTAGAAGTTGCAGTCCACAAACTTGGGGTGGACAAGAATGTAACCCCAGTAAAACAAGCTCCTAAGAGAATGCGCCTTGAAATAGAACAACAAGTCATCGCCGAGGTGAAGAAGTTGATAGATGCCAACTTTATTAAAGAGGAGCAGTACCCCACGCGGTTAGCTAATATTATATCGGTTAAAAATAAAAATAGACAGATCTGCGTTTGTGTCGACTTTAGAAATTTGAACAAGGCATGTCCAAAAGACGAGTTTCCACTACCTATACCAGAGATGATGGTGGACATCGCTTCGACACGTGAGATTTTCTCCTTCATGGATGGATCATCAGGATACAAACAAATTAAGATGGCTTCCGAGGATGCAGTACTTACAGCTTTCAGAACACCGATTGGTAATTTCTGCTACACAGTGATGTCGTTCGGCCTAAAGAACGTCGGAGCAACATATAAGCGTGCAATAACGAAGATTTTTGGTGACCTCATTCACAATCAAGTAGAATGCTACGTGGATGATTTGGACATCAAAAGTAAATAGAAAATAGACAATTTGTATGATTTGAGGATCATGTTTGAACGGTTACGACAATATGACCTTAAAATGAATCTCTTAAAGTGCACCTTAGGCGTCACCTCTAGGAAATTTCTAGGATTCGTTGTCCGTCATCGAGGAATCGAGATCGACCCAGATAATATTAAAGCTATCCTGGAAATGCCTCCCCATAAAACCTTGAAATAGCTACGTTCTTTCCATGGGAAGTTGGCATATCTGAGACGCTTTATTTCTAATCTCTTAGGTAGTTGTCAGCTTTTCTCGGCATTAATTAAAAAGGATGCCAAATTTATTTGGGAAGAGAAATGTCAGCGGACCTTTGAGGACGTTAAACAATATTTAATGACACCTCCTGTTTTCGCAGCACCTAGCCTAGGGAAACCGTTGATACTTTATACCGCGACTTTAGATGACTCTCTTGGAGCCCTCTTAGCCCAAATCAACGAGGAGGGCAAAGAAAATGCACTCTACTACTTGAGTCGCGTCTAATACCGACAGAGATAAGTTATCCACCGATTGAGAAGCATTGTCTAGCATTAATTTTCGCCGCCCAAAAGCTTAGACATTACATGCTTTCTCATAAGATTACCCTGATTTTGAAAGTTAATCCATTGCAATATTTGATGACCCGACCAACACTCTCATGACGTTTAGCAAGATGGTCAATGATCTTGTTGCAATTTTTTTTAAATTTTGTTCCCCTCCGTGTTATCAAGGGACAGATTTTAGCACACTTTCTCGCTACACACCCACTGGCAGTTGGGTCCTCTCTCAACGATGAGTTATCAGACGAGTAAATACTACAAATGGAACTTTCTAGTGCGCAGCACTGGGAAATGCACTTCAATGGTGCTTCGCCAGCCAGGAAAGACAAGGGATTAGGCACAGTTATACCAGGCAAGGCAGGGATCAGTTTGATCTTTATTACGTCAGATAAGGGTTTGTTGAGGTTCTAATACCACATGACAAAACCGTGCACCAACAACAAAGCCGAATATGAAGCTTTAATCATCGGATTGGAGTTGGCGATTTCAATGGATATAAGAAACGTTGTCATTTATAGTGACTCTCAACTTTTCATCCAGCAACTCGCCGGACAATACAGAATTCTGAAACAAAGACTAGCAGAATACCATCAGTACGCAATGAAGCTCCTGGAGCAGATTCCTGAGGTGACTTTCTATCGGATTCCTTGGGAAGATAATGCCCATGTCGACGCTTTAGCAAAACTCGCTAAGGAAATGGCGTGTCCCCCAGAAGATTCCATCAAAGTCACGGTGCAAGGAAGAGGAGTCTTGTCTAAAAATGACTTTGAAACTTTACACAAACTTGGAAAAGAAGAAACAATAAATACAGTTGCAGACATCAACAAAGATTGTCGCAAGCCATTAATAGAATATTTGCATACTGGGAAGCTACTGGAGCACAAGTCTGAGGCACACCACATCACAAGAAGCGTCATGTCTTACGCCCTGGTGGGAAATGTTCTCTACAGAAGATCGTTCGACCAAATGTGGCTACGGTGTTTGAGCAGAGCCGAGGCACAGAATGTTGTCAAAGCAGTACATGCCGGATTGTGTGGCGCTCACCAATTGGGACCAAAAATGAAAATAAAGAATAAAAGAATGAGATATTATTGGCTAGCAATGATGTCTGATTGCATGGATACAACCAGAAGATGTCACCAATGCCAAGTGCATTGGGTGTACTTACACCAATGTGCTATACCCAACTGTTGCCTCGTAGCCATTCGAGTGTTGGGGCATGGACATAATAGGTCTGATAGACCACCCATCTTCTAAAGGACATAGGTTTATACTTGCCGCTACAGACTACTTCTCCAAATGGGCAGAGGCAGTACCGTTACGTGAGATTATGACACAGCACGTCCTTCAATTTTTCAAAGGCCAAATCATCTATCGTTTTGGAGTACCGCGAAGAATAATCTCTGACAATGGGATAGCTTTTAAAAGTACGAAGATCAATAATTTGGTCTGAAGACATGGGATAGATTGAAGATACTCCACAATTTATTATCCCAGAGCAAACGGTCTGGCTGAAGCTTTCAACAAGACAGTGGTACAAATCCTGAAGAAAAAAATGGATGAAAATAAAATGGATTGGCATAACAAATTGTTAGAAGCCTTATGGGCCTACCGGATGATTTTCAGGACTCCCACTCAGTGTACACCTTATATGCTCTTGTACGGGACTGAGGACGTGCTACCGCTAGAAATCCAGACACCATCTCTCAGTGTCGTCGTTGTCAACCAACTCACAATAGAAGAAAGCGCAAAACTCAGACTTGAAGAACTAGAGAGTCTCGAGGGAAAACAATTGGAAGCACAACAACATTTGGAGCTCTACCAAGCAAAGATGGTACAAGCCCATGACAAATTGGTGTGCCCAAGGACATTCAAAATTGGTGACCTCGTACTTGTGCTTAAAAGTCCTATTCTTGCTCGCCGCAAAATAGGTGAGAAATTTGAGCCAACTTAGGTGGGATCATTTATCGTTGAGAAGTTCTATACAGGAGGAACCTACCAGTTAGTGGACTTCTGAGGTGAAAGACCCATGTTACCGATAAATGGACGATACCTAAAAACCTATTACGCAACCTGATGCCGCCCAACGCCGCTTGCCTCTGCTTGCTTTGAAACTTTGAAACTTTGATTGTTTTAGGGTTATCTATGTGGCCATATGTCTATGACCGGGTCCAAATTTTGTAATTAACCTCAATATAATAAAAAGTTTAAGAAGATTTTTGAACTACACACATTCTCTTTTCTAATTTTGAATTTAAATATTCCATTAAATTAAACAAAACTCACATATAAAATGAGTAATCCTTTTCATCAAAACAAACTAAAATTTACTTTAATAGATACTCTGTTTTGTTCTTGTTCATGCCAAACTTTGGCCCACTGACGTTTCTTTCTATCGTCTGCAGAAAAATGTCAGGACAAAGGCTGATCTTTGCCTTCCAGGATGGCTGGGACCTCGCACAGAATGAAGAGATGACACCGCAAGGAGGTGTCATAGATTTCAACATGGATTTCAACTAGATTGATATGGACTACGAGGGTCCTCCAATGGACGTAGTCAGCAATGTAGAAAAGGAGGGACTGCCTTCACTATTGAGGGTTACCACTCAAGACGATGTGTCACGTAAAGGTAAAAACGTGATAGCGAAACAAGATCCGATGGAGAGGTCCAGCCGTCTGCCCTTCATGATAGCTACTCCAACAAGGGGCATGATAGCCACCCATTGTGAACAACTATTAAATACTCCGCTCCATAGGACGTAATGCAGAAATGCAAGTAAAAAGGAACGTAGAGTCTTTCTGCGATAGGAATGCAAGCGCCAGAGAGACTTGAGTAGTTTTCTTACCCCCATTCCTAAGGGACATATTTATGACTTAGATCTGACAGAAACTTCTGCTAGCTCGCCCACTAAAGATGAAGAGTCGGAATTTGTGACAGAATCAGATATGCTCCCAGTTCCAGATATCTTATGCAGAGGTTGCCCAACATACAACGTTGAGGTACCAGCCGGGACATTAGTCTCGGGCGCATTTGTAGAATGCTCGGACTTCAACGTTCTGAATCTACAGCATTTTAGTACATTACAAGAATACACTTCAAGCACCAATGCGTCTCAGACTCCAGATTTTGTGGCAAATGAACTGTATGTCCCACTGGAGACGGATCAGCGCGCACCATGGAGCCCAGGATCATACATCCCACTTGAGGCTGAATCTCGTATTCCGGATTAGTCATCACCAGTTTGGATTACTGCCGAGGCCCGGAGGAAGGAAGCCCAGGTAGCTGCCAACTTCTGGTATGGTAGAGTACTACAAAATAAGCAAAGTAAACAAAAGAGAATTCGAGTTCTATTAAGAAGTTCAAGGAAAGTTTATCAACATATTGGAGGGCCTCGAGCTATATACTAGACTTTTCTCTAAAATTGATGAAAGAAGCATTCTGGACTGCATCTTTGATTTAAAAGATAGGGGCCGAGCTGGCCTTCTCATGGAGAGAATGTATTCCGAGCCGAAGAAATGGATGCGGGGAAAGGGAAGAATCACCATCCAATTCGGCTGTTGCTACAATTTTATGAACGATAGGCAGGGAAATCTGGCTGGGATCCTCAGGTAAGACCAAGTGGATCCGTTACCACCAATGATAAAATGAATGATCAAGATAATGGTTAAGTGGAATATTCTACCCGCTACTTGCATTCCCAACAGTTTTATCATCAACATTTATGAAGAAGGTGATTGCATTCCCCCACACATTGACCATCATGACTTTGTGAGGCCTTTCTGCACGGTCTCATTCATGAGTAAGAGCAATATTCTGTTTGGGAAAGAAATTGATATAGTCGGCCCTGGCAAATTCAGAGGGGCTGTGGAGATTCCTCTTTCAGTTGGTTCAGTACTTGTTCTCAAGGGCAACCGTGCAGACGTTGCCAAGCACTGCATTCCAAGAGTACGACACCGTAGGGTGTCTGTAACCTTCCGCAGGATGGATGACAGTAAAACACCTTATGGATTCCAGCAGGACCCGAAATTGGAGAAACTATTTCCTTACGGGCTATGAGAAGGTTGTGCCTCTAAGTACATGCGAAGGGAACTCTTATCCTGGAGCATGATTTAGATGGTATGCTTGATCAGGAGCTCAGTATACCAAGCACATAGGGTTCACTTGCATTCTTTTAACAGAATGACATGTATCTGATGTAATCTGTGAATTGGTACTTACATTTCAATTCTCTTACCTCACATCTTTGAATTGATACTTAGATTTCCATTTCAATTGGTACTTGCATTTCCATTCTTACATTTCCCTTCTCACATCATTGAATTGATGATATCTCACGTCTTTAAATTGATACTTACATTTCAATTCTCACATATTCGAATTGATACTTACATTTCAATTCTCTTATCTTCGAATTGATACTTACATTTCAATGCTCACATCTTTGAATTGATACTTACATTTCAATTCTCACATCTTTGAATTGATACTTACATTTCCATTCTCTTATCTTTAAATAGATACTTACAT
>NEWO01000967.1:193177-207597 GCA_003013225.1 Phalaenopsis aphrodite
ATGGGCTTTAAAAGAAATGGAGGTACCCAAATCACCATGATAAAGTATCTCTGGAAACTTCTTATGTTTAGATATTTTCTATACATAAGCGATACAATTTTGAGCCACTTTCTTCACCCCAAAAGAGGCTTCCTCAAATTTCATCTTATTCCTTGCCATCCACACAAACCAAGCCACTATGCAAGCCACCACAAAGATCTTACCAATCAGCCAATCTTGTCATCACTGAATGAATTCTCCCCATGATAGAATCTGAATTGGAAGATTGGCCTGATTCAAAATAATCTCCTAAATCTGCTGCACGAAGGAACATTTAAAGAACAAGTGTTTCAAAAATTCCTCATCCATCTTGCAAAAACAACACCAAGAGGGAAACCTTAATATTTTCAGTTTCAGTATGTCATGAGTGGGAAGGAGTTTATGAAAATGTCTCCAACAAAAAAAGACATAGATGGTCAGATAAATTTACTCCAAACCCTAGAACCCCATTCCATAGTTTGGTGAGGGAAGTAGGACTCCCCAATGAATGCATTCAAGGATTGTGAATGGCCCTTTTTAACCACTACTCTATCCTTTTTGGATGGATCAATAGAGATTTTCTAAATACTTGCAATCTGACGAGTTTCACATACACTATGAAGAGCTTCAAGATTCCGGCCCCCATTCACCTAAACATCATCCACTTGAATAGATTCATTTAAACTATTTGAGGTACCTTGGTCTAAGCTCCCATCTAGAGTCTAGTTATCCAAACAGAAGTTAAGTTTACCTTCCCCCACTTCCCAAATGAATAAACTTTCAACCTCAGTCCTTACCTTCAGCATCTTGGCCCATATAATAGAATCTCCCAATTTCCTTTGAACCTGAGTTGGATGGCTGTGTTTACAATACTTGCCCATCATAGAGACAGCCCAGAGAGAAGATTGAGCTATAAATTTTATCTAAAGTTTACAAAAATTAATATGTATATAATGAGAGAAACTTTTGAAACTCAGGCCACCAGCCTTTGTGGCCTTGTAAACCTAATTCCAACTCATCCAATGCACTTGTTTCCTTTGCCCAGACCGCAAGAAACGATTAAAGATCCCATCCAAGATCTTTTGCATAGACTTCTTTTTCACTGTCACCTGTGACAAATAATTAGGAAAAGTGGAAAGAACATATTTTAGTAATGTTACTCTACCCCCATTAGACAGAGAAGAATTCACCCAGCTTTGTAGTTTATTCTGGATTTTCTCCACAATATGATCAATCTGTATTTTTATAGTTCTTCCTTTTACTAGGATATTACCCAGATATTTTAGAGGAAGTTTGCCAACAATAAAATAAGTAGTTTCAGAAATCTAGTGTTTGAAATCTGGTTTGATGTTGTGACTGAACATAGCCACACATTTTTGTGTATTCAAGATCATACCAAAGCTCCTTTGAAAATAATCTAAACATTTTAGAATAGATCTAATACCATGCTTTGTTGCTTCAGAGAAACAATGATAACATCAGCAAAGGCAAGGTGATTAATAATCAAGTTGGACTTGTGGCTATATAGAGAGTGCAGAGCCTTAACAACTACTTCATTTAGCAATCTAGATAAGTAATCAAAAGCAAGAATAAAAATTGATGGAGATAGTTTTACTCACACTAATAAGCTGATAAATGTGGGGTTGTAATCTACATGCAATGATCTTACTAGTGACTTTAGAAAATATTGAAGTCAAGCTGATAGGTCTAAAATGTTCCCATCTAAACTTGGCTTTATCCTTTGGAATTGAAGAAGCAAAATATTTAGCAAGATAAATACCCAAAAAGAAACATTGCATAGCCACAGTGACCTCTTTCTTAACAATATGTTATGCTTTCTTATAGGAATAAGTTGTAAATCCATCAGGGCCAACCACTTTGGAATTGTCAATTAAAGATAATGCCTCCCAAATCTACTTCAAATTTGAAACAGTAGTAAGATTCAAAATTTTTGTGTATTCCACTTCCTTCCCAAAAACATCTTGTTGAATAGGCAGCCTATCCAACTTAGGTTAATTAAAAAGCTCCATAAAATAGTTCACAACACTAGAAGGAATCCCATCAGCATTATCAATCCAAGTACCAGTATGATCAAGAATCTTATGAATAGTATTACACCTTCTCCTGTAACTAATACAAGCATGGAAAAATTTGGAGTTTTATCCTCCTCACAGAATTTAACCTTGAAGCTTTCTATGCATAGAACTCCTCCTGCATTAAGATGGCCTCCATTAAATCATCATTAGTTATAAAGAATTCAACACTAACCTCCTAATTTAATTCTAGCAAATGCTCCCAATTTATCACAGAATCTTCAGCTTTCATGACCCTGGCATTAACATCCCCAAAAACACTCTAATTCCATTATGACATCTGTTTACTCATCTTCTTATGTAACATCCAGAGCTTGATCTAAGGATTCTGATGGTTGTAATCCTTCTAAGCCAATAAAACTTGGTTGAGAAAATCACTGTGGAGAGACCACTTATTCAACTACCTGAAACAAGACCTGCTATTAGTAGGGGAGGCAGCAATTGTAATCAAGATAGGTCAATGGTTAGACCCACTCATTGTCAGATGTTGCACAGAACTGTGACAGAACTCTTTTAGCCAAGCATCATTGATTAGAATTCTATCAATTCATTCTCATACATGTCCTCTTCTCCAAATATATTTGGGTCCAAGAAACCCCAAATGAAATAGACCTGCCCTCTGAATATTTTCATTGAAGTAATTTATTAGAATCAAGTCAGGCATTCTACCCCCTTTCTTTTCTTTAGGAGATCCCACATAGTTAAAATCTCCCCCCACTAGCCAAATGAAGCTCAGTTTACCATTGGTATCTAGCAGATGACTCCACAAATCTTTTCTAGCCACTTATGAGCACCCTGCAAAAATAAAAGTGGCCAAACCACTAGACTCCCCAAAAAAAAATTTCAAATGAAGAAATTGCTCATTATCCATAATACAGAACAATTAATCTCATTTATATAGAACAACCAGATTTTATTACCCATATTAGTGAAAAATTGAAAACCAAAATTTTTTTGGTAATTCTTTGAAAATGTTTAGAAACCAAGGGTTCCATAATAGCAATAATCCAAAATTTATGTAACCTATCAAGAGCAAGAATTCTATTTAGGGATCTAGGATGATCCAATCCCCTAACATTCCAACAAAGAAATTTCATCATCCAAAGGAAGTGGATTTCCCCCTCCTAGTTTTGACCCTAATAGGAGCTTGATGAGAAGTGCCCTCCCCAACTGTAGATGGATTGAAGACCAAATTCTTTAACTCTTGCATAGTTTTCTTTTTCTTTCTAGATTTTTGGATTTGTCAATCCTTTTCTAAAGCGACATTCATATATTTTATTAAGTTATCATCCAAAGAACCTTCCCCTCCTAGTTTTGACCATAATAGGATCCATTTTTGCAGACTCTGTTGGAAAGCGTTTTGTAACTAATAAAAATTATGGTGACTTAGTCTTTCGTCAAACTTACCATGAGGATGCTGACCCCTTATTTAAACCTATAGTACGGAAATGGGGGAAAATGGCTATCTTTTACTCTGATGAAAACTATCATGGACTTACTGACAGCTGCAAGTTCACTCTTATAGGAAATTTCAAGTGGGTCATTCCAAGATGGAATATATTAGGAAATTCATTAACAGTCTGAAATTTAATGGGGCTTGGAGAGTAGGTTTATTGGATGGCAGAAATATTATAATAAACCTATCCATACATGATGATTTTGTTAGTCTATTTTCCAAACAGTCCATACTTATAAATGAGACTACCATGAAGCTACTTGAGTGGACACCAGATTTTGATCCAAGCAGAGAACTACCTATTTTTCCCATATGGTTTAAATTGTCTGGTCTTAAACTTCACTTATTTAATCATAAAGTACTATTTAATATTATTTTGTCTTTATGAAGACCTCTCAAGTTTGATGTGCCCACATTTAATCTTTACAGACCATCAGTGGCAAGGATCTTGATTGAAAGGGACATTACTCTACCTGATATAGAGGAGATTTGGCTTGGTACTGAATATAATGGATATTAGCAAAAGATTATTGCTGAAAAAATACCCTACTACTATCATCATTGTAAAATGTTTGGACATTCTGACAATAGGTGTTTTAGGCTCCATCCCAAATTGAGGAAAAGATAGGAGGTCCTAGGGGAAAAGGAAGATGGAGGGAATGTTGTGGAGAATGCTCCACAGGGTCAACAACATGGAGATATTGAACCATTAAAAATTTGTAAAAATGAGATTCTCCATGTGATCTGTGTTAAAGAGTAGGTAATATTTCAAAAATAAATGAAATGACTCAAAGTTTTAATTTGGAAATTGAAATTTTTTATGAAACGGGATTGGATGTTATGGGACCATTTATATTGACTACAGTGGATTGTGTCTCAAAATGGATTGAGGAAAATGCTTGATCTCAATGTGATGCTCCGATTGTTTCAATATTTTTAATTAAAAGTATTTTTATAAAAAATGAAATGCCGAGAGTAATCATTACCGATGGAGAATCTCATTTTAAGAATGCAACAATTTCAAGATTGGTGAAAAAATATAATATAATGCATAAAATTGTAGTTACTTATCATCCTCGGACTAGTACTTTGGTAGAAGCATCTAATCGTGAATTTAAAAAAAATTAGAAAAATGTGTGAATCTTAATAAAATGGATTGGTCTGCTAGATTAGATAGTATATTATGGGCATACATGACAGCTTATAAGACACTTATGCTAAATTCCCCATATAAATTAATATTTGGGAAGGATTGTCACTTACAAATAAAATTGGAGCATAAAGCTTACTGGACTATTAAAGAAATCAATTTCAATTTACATGATGCTAGTGAGAAAAGATTAATATAGTTGAATAAGCTTGAAGAAATTAGGAATGAATCTTACGATAATACTCGGGTTTATAAGGAAAGAATGAAAGAATGACATGATCGGATGATAATACAAAAGGAATTTAAGCATGAACATGAAGTTTTATTATACAATATAAGATTAAAATTATTTCCAGAAAAATGAAGTCTAGGTGGAAAGGGCCATTCAAAATTGTCAAAGTCTATCCCTATGGAGTTGTTAATACTGAAGATCCTAAAACTGAAAGGATATTTAAACTGAATGGACACATATTGAAACCATATTTTGATGGTCAAAGACCACTTTTTAAAGAGACTATAATGTTGGGTCACCCAGAATAATGATTGAAAATGTCAAGCAGACGACATTAAACTAAGCGCTTTGTGTGAGGCAATAAATATTTTTTGTTTGTTTATTTTTTTTCTATGTTCTTGTTCAGAAAATTTTACGTATATTAATATATTTGTACTTCTATAGATTCTATGTATTTAAGAAACTTTGACATTGAGAAAATATTTTAAAATATCTTATCTACCTAATTGTATGGAAAAATTGAGAATTTATTGGATCAAAACCAAAATGGCGAAATTTTTTGAAACTGGCGCATCATGCACCATATTCCATAGAGTTGGAGCAAGATGTGTCAAAATCGGTGCATGAAGTGCCATAGTGACAAAAATGTCTTAAAACGTTTTAAATGGCAGTTTTTGACAATTTTTGGTGGGTTCTTCTCCTTATAACCCCCAAAAATTGATTCCAAAGTCAATTTTAAAGGGGAAAACGAGGGAAGTGTCACTACTTTTCAATTCCAATGGCGTCCTAATCTAAAAAATCGGCTAGATTTTGAATTTTTAACCTGAGAAAGTTCATCAGTTTTGATGTGCAGAAGCTACATGAATGTCTTCTTGTTAAGAAGAAACTAATCAAAGAAAGGGGGTTTGTGAATCAGGAATTCAACGCATTGAATACTCATGTAGAAGAGATTATTGCGGAGAAATACTGGAAGGGCCTTGCTACACTACTGCCACCGTAGTTGTCCCTATGATGAAATATTTTTTGGCAAATCTTCATGGAATCAACCAAGGAATTGTCTATGTGCAAGGCAGTTTTTACAATTCACTTATTCAAGAATAAACAAGATGTTTATGATTGAAAATATCCATATTTGCCACTACACAGATTTTACCGCTACGAGAGATAATATGAATAAAATCTATCAATACTTTATGGATGAAGATGCAAATTGGGAGGCCAGAGATGATGGTATTGCAAGTTTTTCTTCATCATTGTAAAATCATGCTTCTAAGGTGTGGAATTTCCTTATTGCATTGAAATCACTTCCCACTACGAAAATCCTTAAGGTAACTAAAGAGAGTGTTATTCTGAACTACTGTAGTCAAATTGGAAAACTTGTTGATATTGGAGCAATAATTGTGAAAATGATTTTAGGTTTGATTGTAAATGGATCTGCAATTAGATTGGGGCATCCATCCACTATTTTTCTACTATGCAGTAAATCGCAAGTACATTATGAGAGTTGGGATAAAGTGCTTCTTCCTTGGAAGCCGATGGATCCAGAAGACTATTGTGACTGTATTGGAATAGGAGATGAGAATGATATGAATGTACTGATGGATCAACCATCCAAAAATTTATGACATATTCAGTCTTATTTCAGTTTGAATGTACTTTTAAAAAGGATTATGAAGATAGAAAATGAGGTACAAAACCTTATGTATGCAATTGGGAATGTTTCTCAAATGTTGGATCACCTAGATCGGAGACTGAAAGAACATTTTAAACATAATGGTTCTTTTGAAGATGGTTTGGTACATATGTTCAAGGAACATGCTTGGATTTAGGAAGATTGCACTGATTAATTCTTTATCGACCCTTCTACAACATGTACATACAATTCTAATCTATGGGAGATATCTAGGAGGATGAGAGCAAAGAAGATATTTAAACTTAATTTATGCATGGAACATTTTTTTTTGTACCGCTTGTTTGTGTTAATGTGTTATGTTGGATTGCATTTACTTTTATTATTAAACTCAATTTATTTTTGTGTTTAGTATTTTGATGTTTAGATTTCAGTGTTAGGATGTTTCAGTTTGCTGTGGACACTGAATTAAATGTTTGTTGGCTTAAAAAATGTTAACTTGTAATAGTGCAAATTTTATATCTAAAAGTGAGGTTTTTGTTAATTGTAAGATTTTAGTGCTAGAGTGATGTTTAAATGTGATTATAAATATTCATTTGAGATAATTAGAGGAGGACATAAAGTGGTACTCAACAGATTTCCACAGGAAATGAAATCTAGAAAAATTAAATCGTTGGCTCCAAATGCGCTAAATTGACGCATGAAGCGCCAGTTTACAGAGAATCGGCTCATGATGTACCATATTTGTCGTTAGATGCACCAACTCCCAAAAATTCCAGCTTGCCTAAAAACCATGAAATTGCATAATGACACTCTATTTTTACTACTTGGGTCGTCTCCTACCTCTAAACCATGACCTTGGGCTTCACATTGTGCGCTTTAAAGAAGATTTCAGAGGCCAAAGATCTTAGATTTTATCTTCTCTTGGTAAGAGCTTCACTTTAACCTAGAATTTTTTTATTTTTAGCATGAATTTTTCCTACATTTTGGAAGATCCCAAATTTAAGATTTTTCATGGAGAAGCTTAAAGAAAACTCATGATGAAAAGTTTCTTACCAAATAATCTTACTTGGGGTGTTAGATTTTTTATTTAGTAATTTATTTGGATTTTATTTGTATTTTCATAGAAATTCCAATGGCTCCACGAGGAGAGAAAAGCCGATAAATGATTTTTACGCATGAAGATTCATCAATTTCAAAGCCCAACATTGCTATAACACTGAAATGGAATAAAAAAAGTTGATCTAAGAAAGGGCATTTCCTAACCCGGGTGGCGAGATCGAGAGGTTGATCATCGCCAGAAAATGGGAAAGGTTTTGCTACTTCACTGAAATATCGATTGTACGAATGATTCGAGAGTTTAATGCCAACTTGAGGTTTACCACTGACAATCACATCCTTGTGAGAGGTAAGCAAGTTGAATTTTCTAAGGAAAGGATCAATGCATTTTATGAACTGAGAAATGTATTCCATTGTAAATATGCTGCATTCGTGATGACTGATGCATCACTAGATGAAGTGATTGCTTTTTGACTGATGGAAGAGAAGAATGGAAGATTAAAAATAATAAGAAAGTTAATTTCTCCACTTCCATGATCACTAATCAGCAAAGGTATGACACCACTTCATCTATGTTAAATTACTTCCAACAAATCTTCTAAGCAAAGTAACGAAGGATAAAGTTGTGCTAAATTTTTGCATTCAGAAAATGAAGGTAGTAGATGTTGGTGGTCTTATAATTCATCATGCTCGGATTATAGCTAATAGTGCTACAACCAGTGGATTGGGTTACCCAACCCTAAATTTCACTTTATATGTGCAATCAAGGGTAGAGCCCCATAGAAATGAAGAAAGGTTGCAGCCAAAAAATTCTATTGGGAAGCATACTCTTCAAAGAGTATACTCATTTTTTGAATCTATGAGTGGAGGTATTGATAGACCCTCTACATCAGCTACAGAGGCTTTTACATCTTGCTCTGCTTCACTTGAAAATATTATGGAGTAGCTTATGATTCAACAAATGGATATGGTTAATATTCAAAGTCAGATTAGAGAGATTAGAGCTAGAAATGCGTATAATGATAAATATAAGCAGAGGAGAGTTCAACATTATATAGCTTTTGAGGAAGCTATGGTTAGATATCTTAGGGGTGAATACAAAGTGGAATTTCCAACTTGCTCCAGCTTCACTCCCTATGCTCCTATTAATTATGAAGAAGAAGAAAAAGAAGAAGATTATGGTGACGAGGAAGGCAATGAGGACTGAAATTCTAAGGAGTTTAGTTTGTTTTGTTTTTTTGTTTATTATCTTTATTATTATGTTGTTAGTTGATGTCATTTGAAACAGTTGTGGTAAAAACTTTCATTTTGTGTTGTGGACCTAAATTGTAATAGTAAGAGTAGATTTTTACTTTTCCTGAAATTTTATTATTTTCAATTTTTGTTTCTGTTTTTAATTTTCAACAAAATCCTTTAGAATATATTATGTTTCATTTAATGCTTTAAAGCCTATATTTTTAGAGTTAGTACCTACAGTAAACAGAGCCCAGTTTCATACTTAGAATTTCTCTATAGTTTAGTTTTTATTTTCATGTATTTACTATTTTCTTTCACCAACAAATTTTTGTACTAAACTTTTTTAAATCACTTAAAGACTTACTTTTGGGGAAAAGAAAATTTTCTTTTAGAAAGAAGTAAACTAAATTTTGTTTGTTCTCAGTAAATTATAGTTTTAAAATTATTTAACATGACCTAGGATATTAAGATTTTACTTTAAATGAGTAACTTTTATGAATACTATGGTAAATTTAGTTAAAAATTTTTAATAATGAAGGTTAACTTTTAAGTTAAAGATATTTGGTATGAAAAGATAAGACTATGTTTTTTCTATTTAAAGTAAAAGAAATTGTATTTTTGAAGTATTAGGAATTTTAGAGTTTCATGTAAGAAGAAAAGAATGAGCTTTTTGAAAAATCATAAACTAATATGAATTTATAAAGTGAAGAAAGGTAAGGAGTTTTGACTTTAAGAAGAGGATAGTGAAGTTCAAAATTATTAAAGGCTACTAGATGTTGTAATCCTTACTTGAAAAAGGAAAAGAAAAGAAAGAATTGAAAAAATCTTAAAAGAAGAAAAAAAAAAGAAAAAGGAAAAAGAAAAGAAAAATGAGTGAGGAGAAGCCTGAGAAGATGCATAATGAAAAATTGGCTTCACTTGAATCAACTTCTGGAAAAGGCTTTATTACATTTTCTAAACTTATATTAAAGTATTAGTAGCATTACTAGTAAATTTGCATGAAGTTTTGTTTCATATGAATTTTCTAAGTATCCTTGATTTGACAAGTTTGAATTTTTCATGAAATGAATAGTAGACGTAAAGTTTGAAACTAAATTATTAAAGATTTTTCTTAAATATTACAATTTTACTTATTAAACTAAAGTATAAAAGTTATAAGTTAATCTCTATCCTAAGCAATATGCTTTTATATAGTAAAAGTGTTACTTGAGGACAAGTAACATTTTAGTTTGGAGGATTTTGATACACAAAAATAATATGATTTTTTAAGTATACATTTTATGCTTATTTTTGGTAATATTGAACTTTAAAGAATTGTATTTTCATGTTGTTGTTGCAGCTATATCAAATTTAAGTATTCAGAGCAAAAGTAGCAAAAAGGACAAAATTTATAGCCAAAATTGCAAATTTTGGGAATTCTCGCACTAGAAATGCTAAATTGGCGCCAGGTGCGCCAGATTGGTGCCAGAAGTGCCATTTTACAGAGAGCTAGCACCAAATGCACCAGATTGGCGCTAGAAGCGCCGTTTTACAAAGAGCTAATGCCAAATGCGCCATATTTGGCGCCTAAAGCGCCAAACCTCAGAATAATGCGGACTTAAGCAAGCTGGCGCCAGAAGCACCAAAGATAACTTTTTGCAGATTAAGGTGGTTCAAAACAAACTTTTGGCAAATTTTTAAAGGGATACTTGTTTGAAACACCCCTTGGAATGATTCTGTGCATCTAAACAATTTGAAAGGTTCTTTTATGAAGGGATGTGTCTCTTGGATTAATAGAAATGTCTTTTCAAATCAAAAGGTTCGACTTTTGGATAGAATTTTGGAGAAAATTTTGATATTTTTTTTAGGAAGACAACCTTCAATAAAAGATAGGTTTTGAAGAACTTGAAAGAAAGTGAAGGAGGCATGTAAGAGGGGCAAAAGAGAGAGAGTGTGTGAGAGAGAGAGAAATTCAAGGGCTTGAAGATTCTCTTCAAGGATTGTAAGAGAAGAGAGAAGGTGAGAGATGTCTTCTTCATTAAACTTCTAAGAGAGAATTGGGAGTGCTTGTAAGGAGAAAAAAGCTTGAAGAGAACTTCTAAGGATTCGCTTGGGAAGCATTGTGAGATAAGTTACGTCTTTTTTTCTTTCTTTTTGTAAACTTGTTTTTATATATGAAATCTTTGTTCTATCATATTCTTCTCATGCATTCTGAGTTGTTTTTATTATTCTTCTCCCTACTTTAAGATATGATTTTGTGAAGAATTGATTTTTTTTTACACGGTTTTAAATGTCAATAATTTTTGATGATTTGAACTCTGATCTCATTTACTTTTCTATCTGGCCAATTGAATTTTTAATATATGTTGAGAAACATATGTTCCAAAAAAGCTATGATTTCTATAACATGGTGTGAATTAAATTTGATTTCATGGGAGAGGATGTCATCCATGGAGTTGGATATTTTAAGGTGACAAAATAAAATCCTAATTTAGTCCAGTTGATTAGAAATTGATGTGAGATTGTTAGCCCTCAGGTGAGGGAGTAGTAGGAGCTCTTGATTGTGAGCAGGTACCCTTCCAGCCTAACCACTAAATTAGGGACAAAACTTTGGATTTGTCAATGTTCTTTATGCTCTCAGAAGAGGGTAAAAAATAGGATTCCTCCTATTCGGCACAAAACACTTTACATATATATTTTCAAATTATCTTAGATTCTTCACAATCTATATACTCATTGTAAAGGGGAAATATGATTTCTTAAATTTGAACTCTTTGTCACAAAAACTTTGTTTAGTTTTCGTCATTTTACTTTTGAAAGTTTATCAATTAGTTTAATTAACTTTATCTTTTTACTACATTTTATTTAACATTCAGTCTATTGCAGTATATTTAAATTTTGCACTTCACTTTTGTAGTTAAAATTGTAGTTCAAATTATATTATTTAGAATTTACTAATAAGCATTTCCAACTTCTCTATGGGATCGATATCCAAGAGTTCATTAGAACCATTTATTACTTCAGCGATACGTATACTTGCATTATTTTTAGAGGATCTGATAGTTTAAGGAGTTTTAAAAAATAAAAATATATTAAATAAAGTTATTTTTGTTGGAATTAATTTGCATATTTACTATTGTATCTTTCGTGTGTATATAGTAATATTTAAAGATATTTGTGAAACTAACACACTAAATCCACCCGCATCACACCGCGACACTAGCGCCTAAGCGCCGCTTCATTGGCCGCCAAGGCACCCATGCCACTTTATAAAAACCTAGAGATTTGTGCCTAGGAACCAACAACTGTCTAGAGCAGTTTTGGCTGTTCTTGCAAACTGATGTGGGGACTCATGGAGAGTTGTGTAAGAAGTCATGGGGGCTTTTATGTTGCGGTAGATGAGTTTAAAAATAGGAGTTATCAGTGTTGATGAAAGTTTGATGTTGGTTGGTCTAGGATTTGTGAATTTAGCAAGATTGATGTGAGTTTGTAGCCTGTTCTAGAATCTCCTCCTTTCTCATCTAGGGTTGAGGATAAGGAGACCATTCAGGAAACATAGTCAAGAGTCATGAGGGGCATTGGTGGAGCATCTTCAACTCATTGTAAAGGAAAAGAAGATAGGTTTATTGTGTCTTTCATATTGTATTTCTATTATAATATTTGGATTGTTGAATTATCTTTTTTCAATGATTTGGTGTGTGTTTCTTTGGTGCCTTCTAAATTGTACACTTTACCTTTGCTTATGATTATTAAGTAGGATGTGTAAATATGCAAAGTGTTATGAAATTGCTTTTAATTACTTAATGTGATGATTAACCATCAAATCATTGTTTACTTTTCATTTTGATCAAATGAAATCTTAAAATGCGTAGTGAACCATAATGACTCGGGAAAGCTATGGTGGAAACAACTAGATAAGTCACGTTGAACTATGGAGTATAGGTGGATATGCTTCATAGGGAGATACAAATATCAGGGAAATAATCTTTGTTGGGATTTAAGGAATTAAAGTCATTTTAACCAATCTTCTTTATGCACTCGAATGAGAGTAAATAAGAGAGTTACTCCTATTTCTCACTAGAAAAATTTACAATTTGCACTTTACATTTCTTGCACTCCACTTACATCATTACAATGCATGGTAGCTTTAAACTTGATATTCATCAATCTAACATGTCGTTAAGTAGGATTTCTTTAGGATTTATACTTTACACATGCTTTGGGTACTATAGAATTTGTTTGGACTTTAACCCAATCCAACTTCGAGGCTATAAATAAAACTAGTAGGCTAAAACTTTCCCCAAGTCTAATTCTAGAATTTCCTGTGGGATCAACATTCCAAACTCCAAAAACCGATATTACTGATACTACATGTGCACTTGTGCCAGCCCCGAGAGTGTAGTTGCATCTAAAATCCAGTCTCAATCTCTACATAGCACAAAAGAAAAATTAAACTTACAAGGATTCATATGATAAGAATAAATCAACTCCTAGTTAAGGGGAGGTCCATGACAAAAAATAGAATAAGAAAGGGAAGATGGACAAGGGAGGGAAGGGAAAGAAGAACAATCAATATATAGAAAAAGAGGACAACCCCAGAACAAAACATGATGAATAAAGTGAGAGTTTCTTCTCAAAAGAAAGAAGAAAAGGAGAATCCTAACCAAAAAACCACAGCACAAGACAAGGATCTTTAGATTTTATTTTTATTTTGCTAGTTAGTTAAAAATAATTGATTTTTTGCATCATCATTGAATATAAATGAGTTTAATTTAATATATTATGACAGCGTAAGATCATTCTTGCTGTATTGCTGCATTCAATCTCAAAGATAATGGACTAGGTTAAGGACAGAAAGGTGTACGTATGGCACTAAACAACTGAAAACAAATGCTCCCGCTTAAGATTTGGTTAATTAGCCATTTTTATTTGCACGCACATAAAAATTTTCTCTATTTCATTTATTGAAATTTTCAGGTCGAAACATCAAATTGCTATATTTTATGCTCATATCCCTTGGCTGCATATATTATATATATATTTATATAAATAATTAAATAAGAATTCGAAATTGAGAAGAGGCAGCAAAATGGAAGAAGGAAGGATTCCCCTTGTCGCACTCGGCGCAAGTCGCGCAAGTAGTCGGATCCACTATCGTTTATACCAACTCTTTGCCGGAGGAACAGCCGAAGGCCGCCTCGAGCCATTTGTTTTCTATAAAAGCACGTCTCCAACTCGCTTACTAAATTAACAGATTCTATTCCATTCCAATCTGACCTCTCCTTCGCCGACGATTCCAAGGGATATAGACTTCTTTGTCCTCTTTTGCAATATTGGTCCCCATGGTTAAGAAAAGAATGTTAGATACACGAATAAATGCCATGACAGGATTAGGAGATAGTCATAAATTGATTTGATTGATTTTTCTAACTTTGTTTGATTTATCTATAAAATATATATTTTTCCTTCTATGGGAATGGGATCGTGCAAATAAAAATTTAAGTTCTAAAAATTAAAAATTAGTATGATAGAACTTTTTTTGGTGATAAAAGCTGAAACTTTTAAAC